>CAIGRQ010106159.1:0-16332 GCA_903798375.1 Fraxinus sp. D2006-0159 | reverse complement strand
ATAGTAAGAGATTATGATCTACATTTCATCCAGTTAAGTTGATGATAAAATCCTCGGCCGAGGTAAACTCATAAGTCGAAAAAGAGTTTTCGACTTACATTGACTTAACAGTAGGATAAAAGATATGATCGATAATTGAGATTGACACATATCTATATCTCATTATTGATCGGATCATATTGACGAAAAGATTATAATTTTATGGTAAACAAACAAGTTTGGTTTTGTCATACCACGTGACAGTTCCAGTCACATGTATTGTCCCCGACACATTGCTAGATGTCAATCTGGGACGACCGATGTGAATTGATGATAAATTAAAATGGGTATTTTAATTTATCGATTTTGATTAGATCAAAATAATAATTCACTTTGTTAGGCATCGTGATAGGGAACCTGATGGTCACACATAAAAGAGAACCATAAGAATGAGATTTATCAATTAATTGACAAGTATTAGATAATTAATTAATTGAATTGCTTATTAATAGACCCGAATTAATTAATTGGATTAATTAATTAATTAATTCATGGACCAAATTTAATTAATTTGATTAATTAAATGTTGGACCAGGTTAAGTTTAAGAGACAAGCCAAACCCACTTGGACTTATATTAATAGGCTGCTAGGGTTTGAAAACGGTATGGAAAAAATTCATTATTCTTGCTAGTACAAGAAAAAAAAAATCAGTCGTTATTTTTGTTCTCTGTGTGGATCACCATTTGAGACTGAACAATTGGACAACTGTGGATTTCAGTTCGTGATTGTACGTGTTCGAGAATCAGCAAAGGAGTTTGCAGAATTTATCAAATATATTATTCTAAACACAGTTTAAACACAAAATAGGTCCTTGGTGAGAATTGAAAAATTATTTTATTTCCGCTACGCATGATTAAGTAAATTCTCAACATCTACTCCAAATGATGCTTCGTATGGAAAGAAACCAAGTGTTCATCACATGAGAATATTTGGTTGTCTTGCTTTTTCACATATTCCAAATTTATTGAGAACTAAGCTTGATGAAAAATCTAAAAAATGCATCTTCATTGGCTACATTGAAGGACAAAGGCTTACAAGCTTTTCAATCCAAAAATAAAGAATTGTGATTAGTTGATATGTTCGTTTTGATGAGAAAGTTTCTTATGATATTTCAAATTTTTCCAGTTCATCAAATTGGCAGATTCTTGATTTTGAAGAGAATGAATCTCAACCATCACAACATGAGGTTGAATAAAGAAATGAATCTCCTCAAAATTCACCATCAATGCTGGAAAAATGACAAAGTTTGAGAGAAATTTATGAGCAAACTAAAGAAATGAATGAAGAAAACTTGGTATTCTTTTCAGGTGAAGATCTAGTTACATATAAAGAAGCTTCAAAAGAAGAAAAGTGAAATCAATGCAATTGAAAAAAAATGGTAAGTGGGAGGTTACTGCTTTATCTTCGCACAAATCTTCGATTGGTGTAAATTGGGCTCTCAAAACAAAGATCAATCCAGATGGTCCCATCAACAAACATAAAGTAAGATTGGTTGCAAAGGGATACAAGCAAAACGAAGGTGAAGTCTACAATGAGGTAGTTGCTCATGTTTCTAGACTTGATACAATTCGATTGATTATTTCTCTTGGTGCTCAAAATGATTGGAGATTGTTTCAAATGAATGTGAAATCTGCTTTTTAAAATGATTTTCTTCAAGAAGAAATTTACCTTGAGCAACCACCTGGATTTGTTAAATAGGGCGACGAAATAAAGTGTACAAACTTAATAAAGCATTATATGGGTTAATGCAATCGCTTCGTGCATGGTATGGACGAATTCACGATTACTTTGTGAAATTCGATTTTGAAAGATGTCCATTTTAGCACACACTTTACATTAAAAGAAATTCTAGAGAGGGATTTATGATTGTAAGTCTCGACATCGATGATCTTATTTTTACTGGAGATAATTTGGAGATGTTGACTATTTCAAAAGTTCCATGATGAAAGAATCTGAAATGACTGATTTAGGAGAATTGCTCACTTTTTGGAAATTCAAGTTGCTCAATCAAAACAAGGAATTTTTATTTCTCAAGAGAGTTATGCAAATGACATTTTAAAAAAAAAAAAAATCAAGATAGAGCATGCAAATCCAGCCAAATTTCGAAGTTTAATTGGAAATTTGATGTATCTCATAGCCACTAGACCACATATTATGTTCTAAATGAGTTTTATTAGTAGGTTCATGGAGAAACCTTGCTCAAATCATTGAGAGGTAGCAAAATTAAAGATATGTCAAAGGCACCATTGATTATGGCATTTTCTATGATGCACATATTCTCATCAAACTTGGTGTTTATATTGACACTGACTTAGGAGGAAATATTGATGATTCCAGAAGCACTTCCAGCTATGTTTTCAATCTTGGAAGTGGCACAATTTCTTGGTGTTCAAAGAAACAACCAATAGTGGCACTTTCCACCACCGAGGTCGAATATATAGCAGCTTCTTTTGCTGGATGTCAAATTATGTGGTTAAAAAGTGTTCTAGAAAGCATGAAATTCAAGCAAGAAGGCCCTACAACATTGTATTGCGATAACAATTCAACCATCTCTGTTTCAAAGGATCCGGTTCTACATAGAAGGACAAAGCATATTCGTATTTGTTTTCATTTTATAAGGAAGCTTGTTAATGAAGGTGAAATCAGCATCGAATATTGTTGAAGTCAAGAACAACTTATTGATATTTTTACAAAAGCGCTTTGAGGAAATATTTTATCGAGGAACGTTGCATCTTTGGGAGTTAAAAACAAATTCATTTTATGGGAGGCATTGTTAGAATAAATTGAATTTGGACAATATATTTGGCAGAGTAATTTATGTGTTTGAATATAGTCAAGTGTCTCATAGCATTCCATTCATGTATGTGAATATAGTCAAGTGGCTTAGAGAGTTCCATAGTTGAATCTAGTCAAGTGAATTAAATGTTTTGATGGTTCTTATGCCATCTTGATATGTGTAAATAGGACTACATATTGCAGTAATTTTTTAAGGCAAATAAGTACATTTTCAGATTATATCTCTCCAAGTTATCCAAGTTATTTTGCCTTCATGTGGAATGAAGGCACTAGAGAACTTTGAAAATGACTATCTTGAGACTTGTTTGAGATCATAGATGGACTTAAGCAACTTGTTCTTCCCAAGTGTATCAGCAATTGAGTGTTTGTCATATTCCAAAGGCAAGTCCATAAATATTTCTTCAAAAATATGCCTATTTAGGAATGCATTATTCACATCTAGCAGAGGGACATGCCATTAGTTAATGGTAGCAATTGCTAGGAGAATTTTAACTGCAACTATATTAGCTACTAGAGAAAAGGTTGCAATGAAATCCAATCCTTCGTGTTGAATGTACCCTTTTACCACTATACGAGCTTTATATCTATCAATGCTGCCATCAAATTTATATTTGATTTTATAAACTCATTTGCAGCTTATGGAATGTTTCCCTCTAGGTAGATTAATCACCGACCAAGTATTATTTGATTCCATTGCCTCCAATTCAGTAGCCATAGCCTTTCTCTAATGGCTATATTTTACAACCTCGTGATATTATTGTGGTTCAAAATTAAAGGACACATTTAATAGATAGTCATAGTGTGCACAGGAGAAAGCTTTATAGGAAGCTATTTTTACAAAGGGTAAGGAGTAATGATGTTTGGTAAGAGATGAATTTGTCAAAAGGTTGCAATGAAAGTCTCTAAGGTATGAAAAAGGTTTGATGATTCTAGTAGTTCTTCTAGGAATGAGTGGTTGATTGGAATTTGATTGCAAGTGAGTGTTGAGAGGTGGAACATCAGCATTATTAGCAAAGAAACTTTGCACATCATGAACTACTCTACAAAATGAATCAATATCATGAGCAGGTTTAGGCAAAACGATGTAAGGAAAAAGGATCAACGGAACATTAGGAAGTGAAATAGAGTGAAAAGGAAAAAGATGTTCGTGAAATACATCATCTCTAGAAATGAAGAAGGATTTGAGTAGAATGTTATACAACTAATAACGCTTTACACCAAGAGGATAGCCTACAAATACACAAGATTTGGATCTTGGATGGAATTTTGATCGATGTGAAGGTAAAGTGGGAGCAAATAATAGGCTCCCAAAAACTCTTAAGATATTTGTAATCTACTAGAGAATCATAGAGAAGGGGAGAACGAGTTTTGTTATTCAAGATAGGAGAAAGTGTTCTATTGATAAGAAATGTGGCTATAAGCACACATTACATTTTCCCAGAATTGAATATGCACTTGTGACTCGAAGAACAAGGCTTTAGCTATATTGAGAAGATGTTTACGTTCTCTTTCAACAACTAAATTTTGCTCAAGTCTCTCAACACAAGAGAATTGGTTAATGATTCTCTTTGAAGCAAAGAAGTCTACAAATTTCAATTTTAGTGCATTATCATACCTGAATTTCTTAATCATCTTATGTATCTGAGTTTCAATCATTACCTGATACATGATCTCATTTAGCATCTCCTTCAGCGTCAACCTTTGCAAATGTAAGGTGAGTACTCAGCATATTTATCAGGTGTTGATATTGTGCAGGATTTAGAGTCTACATAACATCCCCTACCTTCCCATGTATTTGTTCTGGAGTGGATTTAGATACCTGATTTACAATGGCATGATTTGTGTGGCTATTAAGAATTGATTGGTTAGGACCAAGCCTTTGTTTAGCCTTATACCCAGGAGGATATCCATGTAACTTATAACACTTATAAACTACATGACCAGTATATTCACAGTAAGTGCAGATAGGTATCTCATTCCTCTGGTATTTGCTGTAGATTTCCCTGCAGTAGACTTCTGGCATCATTTCTGACATAAAAGGCCATAGAATCATATGCACCAGTATTGATATTGACACTTCTTTGATGCTCCTCTTGAGACACGAGTGCAAACACTTTGTTTATGGGAAGAATATGATCCATCAGCAACAATTGGCCTCTGACCTGAGCAAATGAATCATTCAATCCTATAAAAAATGACACATAATATATTCTATATAATAGTAATAAACTAGCTTCTTGGTGCTTCTATTATCACATTTTCCACAAGAAAACACAAGTCTATAGTTGCTTAGTTCTTCCCAAATGTCTTTAATTTGGTAAACTACACACCTACAGAGGATTGTCCATGAGTAAGATTCATTAATTTTCTTCTCAGTTGAAAAATGCGAGGATCATTCCTTTGTTGATACCTTTCTTTATGATCAGTCCAGATTTCGTATGCAGATTTAACATATATGATACTGGCTGAGATCTCATTGGATACTAAATTAAGAATCCATGAGATTATAATGTTATTGTTGCGGATCCAGGACTTAAGCAAATCATCATTCCCTTCTGGTCGGGGTATGGAACCATCAATGAAGTCTAGTGTATTCTTCATTGATAAGGCAATTATCATAGATCGATTCCACGAGGCATAACTGTCTCCAGATAATGGCTGTGAGACAAGAATTAATCTTGGATTATCCATATGATGTTGGTAATAAGGGCTGGATCCATCATCAATGACGGAATTGCTCATTAATGATGAATTCCTTGATTGACTTTGATTTATAGCTTTGGTTGCCATGGTGAATTAAATTCTTCTCGAAATGGAGATTAGAACTTCCAATAGCAAAGAAGAATAACGAAGATGAAGTATGTTAATGCTCTGATACCATATTGAGATAAAAGGAGAAGAATTATGATTGATATTAGTCAATGAAATGAGCTTTACATCTTGATATAAATGACACACGACTAACAGACTTTAACCAACTTATTACAGTCCAATGCAAATATCATAACAACAAACTAACTCCCAGCTTACATCTATTCTGTTACGAACGCATCTAATTAAAAATCTACAATTTGAATGAAGCTTCTTTTTCAATTCAGAGATTTCATATTTTTGTGTTTTCATATATAGTTCTGCGATTTGCATTCTTCACTGTTGTATATGAATTCTCAAGTTAGATTGACGGAATTGCCCCTTTCATTTACAAAATTTAAGGTTGGACATGGGTTCGATTTTGTTCAGAATCGAATCGACCCAAAATTTTTGGGTATTTAGTAAATGGAACCGTCGGGTCCAAATATAATTATGGAACCGTTCGGGTTCGGTTCCATTCTGTACCATAATTAAATTTTTTAACATTTACAACAACACTACATAAATACAACTAATGATATTTTCATTCGTAACTTTTACAGATTAACGTAGCCCAATTTAAAAACATATAAATAACAAGTTGTCCAATAAGAATAATTCAATGAATACAAATACCAAAAATTAGATACTAATATTAAAATATCGGTGATCCATATCAAAAAGTAGATACTAATATTGGCAGCTTGGGCTAACAAAAAATAAATTTAAGGATAAGACCCAAAATCAAATGTTGGGCTAACAAAGTTACAAAAAACTAATTTGGCTGGATTAATTTGCTAATTTGTTATAAAAAATTAAAATAAATTAATTAATTCAATATAAAAAATTTAAAAAATTATTTAGATTCGGTTCTTGGTTTAGAACCGAGAACCGATCCAAATCCATCGGTTCTCAATTCGGATACCCGTTCGGGTATTTAACTTATGAAGAATCGCTCGGGTCGGTTCGGTTCGGGTTTGGGTTCGGTCCGGTCCGATTCGGTTCGAGACTTTTGTCTAGCCCTAACAAAATTTCTTTGAAGGACCTCTGTCGAATGACTCTAATGCCCTTGCTGCGGTTTGAAGGTGGTTTATTCTCATACTAGAATTTTATGCCAGTCACAGAAGAAATATTAAAATAAAGCTAAAAATGAATTAGGGCTAATTAATAGGAAAATTTACCATTTAATATTTTTAGTTAAATACTATTTTATATGTAGGAATAAATGGAAAATTTTTAAAAGTCATATTTCAATTTATTTTCCAATAATTTTAATTTTTAGATTTTACAATTATTATCTTCAAATTATAGTCAATTTAGAATGATTCAGTATAGTTGATGTCTAAGTTTATAAATTTTGGAAAAATAAAAATTTAGTTTTGTAAATATAATTTGCAATGTTAAAAATTTGAAAAATGTAAGGTTAAATTATACATTGTAATATTCTTAAATTAAAAAATATCTTTTTATTGGTCAAACTTTAAAATAAGTAAATAATTTATTTCGACAATAACTCAAACCATTTCTACTTTGAAAGAAGGATAAAAATGTAACTTGCAAGTTTAAATAGATATGTCAAAAGCACACCCTTGAAGATTATTTAATTCCTCACTTAGCAATGAGATGAAACGAGCAATTTTTTTCAAGCCATAACATTACTTATAAGTTTAAACAAAAATCTTTAAGCTTCTGTAGTGAATTTAAAAAATTAAGTAAACAAAAGAAATATATAAATTTATCATGAAGTATAACCTTAATGCATATCAGTTGAATTCCTGGGCCCCTCGTGCGACCTTGATAAACACGTCTTCTAAGGTTGTATCAGCCAAACCCCACGCATGAACTGTGAATCGACTCTTTGCATTCTCAACAGCTTTGAACACTTCAGAAATGATTATCTCCTGCTTAGGCAACTCAAACTTTTGTGTCCCGGAGATTTGATATATCTTGTTGGCATTTGGAGAGAGATGTCGTACCAAATTTTCTACTTCTTCCTCGTGATTTGAGATTGTAGTCATTGTAAACACATATGATCCTCCATATCTTGCCTTTAGCTGAAAATAAAAAAATAGCATAAAGGTAAAAGCTTAAGTTGGAGCAAATATCAGTCTCAAACCTTCCATAGCATACTAGTTCAGAAGATGCATATAAACACATAGCATCACTGACTTGTTAGCTAAAACTATAAGATTACCTCTTTGGGGTTTCCAACACACTGCAAGCTGCCATCCACGAAAATACCCAGACGATCACATAAATGCTCTGCCTCTTCCATTGAATGTGCTGAAATATTACGAAAAGGTGTATCAGTTTGCATGTTTGAGGGTACGTGCAAGAGCATGTACGCAGATGGAGGGTGGTGATGGGGGTGGGGGGAGAGAGCACGTGCATAGGTTTGCACGGGGAAAAGAGAGTATGAGAGTGTGTACTTGTGAGAATTATTGCTCTATTTTGCTTTGCACGCTTTACAACATTCCACAACATTTTTCTTGATGCGGGATCCAATCCAGTACTTGGCTCATCCATATACACCACCTTCAAAACATTCAAGAATAATTCTTACCGAAGTGTTAAAAGAGGACTAATAGCTGAATGACAAACCAGAAGAGAAGGATAAGTATGTACACATACTTTGGGATCTCCAATAAGTGAAATTGCGACACTAAGCCTCCTCTTCATACCTCCACTATATTTCCCTGCTTGTTTGTCCGCAACACCACCATGAAATAGGTTCACACTCCTCAGAGATTCTTCGACCGCCTACATCATAATAGAAAAACCTATCGCATTATAGTACTGATAGAGATCCTATTAGATATACTATATAAATACTTTCCATGTTTAGATTCTTATTTTAGGAAAAGTTATTAGGATTTACTTATTAAATTTTCTATTATTTTATTACTTGTTTCCTACTTAAATTAGTTTGAACCCTATATAAAGGAGGCGTAGACATTGAATAGTTAAACTTGATTAGTGAATAAGCTCATACTTTCTCCCTCTAAATTCTCTATATTCTCCCCCATTCTTCTCTCTTTCTCCCTCTCTTCCTCTTTTTTTCTCAATCCCGTTCTTGTTCGGTTGTGTTTTACGCCAAATACATATACATGAGCAATTTATCAATCCAAGTTTTATGATGATTATAGTACATATACGTGTAATTTGTTTTCAATATTGCTTTCCCCGGGATTTCATAATCACCACTTACGTGATTAGCTTAGCTAACTCAGTGTTACATTGAAGATGATATAGACTTACTTGGTTTAAAGCAGCACCTTTAAGATTTTTAAGCCTTCCGTAGAAAAGTAGATGCTCCCTTCCTGTTAGTGTTTCCCAGAGTAGACTGTGTATCGTTCGCTAATAAGTACATAGAATGTACATGAAGTGATATCCAAATGCATAAACTTAAGAGGATAAAAAAGAAAAAAAAATTGTCATCTTCACAATGTTGATGCTTACTCGTGCTGAGGACATACGCCCATGCTGGTGTATATTTGATCCATATCCGTCCGTATATCAAGTCCCTGAACGTATGCAGCACCCGAGCTTGGCTTTATGAGCCCAATCACCTGTCAACAAACCTATGTTAGTCAGAAATTGATCTTTTAGCAAAATGAAAAATACAAGGTTTCATGGATATATATATATAAATAGTAACGAACCAAGACTGCTAACTGACCATATTGATAAATGAAGTCTTGCCGGCACCATTAGGACCAAGCATGCCAAAGCATTCCCCTTGTGGCAGAGCAAGTGATAACCCCCTCACGGCAAATTTTTCCGGGTTCCCGTCCCTCCCTGGATATACCTTTTTGAGGTCATCGCAAATAATCGCATGACTGGTACTTGATTCTTGTAGCAACTGTTCGACCTTCTCCCTCTAAAAGAAAAATAAAAAGTTCAAGAGGATAGAAATAAAGGAAATAAAAATAGAAAACTAGAGAAATTTGCTTAACATATATCTTCACGATGTAAATAATTACAAACATCTCAATGTCATATATCTTTTAAGTGATATAACTAATGTGACATGTTGAAGGTAAAATTTAAATAAATAAATATGTTTAATCTTTGAAATCTTAAATTTTTAGATAAGCTGGTTTAACATGGTATGTAGAAGTTTTGAGTGCAAGTCTCACCCAACTTTTTATATAAAATTATGCACGTATTGCATTTTAGATATATTAATGTGTACCCTTTTTAACAACTTTAAGCTTTTAAATGGATAGGTTTAACACAACACATCATATTACCTCCTGGACAACATCAAGTTTCTCCATCTCAACAAGAACTTTAGACCCCTGCTTTTGAAAGCTAGGTTTCCGGAAGGATTTTGAGCGCTTATTTTGATGCTTCCACAAGAAAAATAAAGGATTTCTTCCCGATGATGCGACTTGATCTGCATAATATGCTACACCAAGTAAAACCAACCATTGCACTAACATAATGATTAAGACTTCTCTCATCCCATTTTTGCTATCGTTTAAATCTTTCCATCTCATGCCATCAGTTCCCATATAATTTCCAGTAAATGAATATTGTGCAAACTCATACAATCCACGATAAAGTGAAAATCCTGGATATAACTCCATAGCAATAATCCCAGCTCCTGCAATATTACAAGATCAAGTTTGTGATGCTAAGAGAAGACAAAATTATTCAGAACAGAAGTGTAGTAGTGAGATAAGATACTACGCTGAAAATAACAAAGTCAAAACATAATAGATTGAACGATTAACAGATCAGAGTTCATTTCCATTCTGCCTACAAGTCGGTTTTAGATTCTAGCAATCAATTGCAAAGAGAAAGGATATGAAAAAAACATCTACTCCATTGTATTGTGATGTGCCAAAGATCCAAGAAGTACATTAATGGGTAGGTTGTCGTTAGAAAGAATTTTAGTTTAAATACCATATTTTGGCAAAATGAACGTGGCATATTTAGCTATAGAAAACTCGAGATTTTATTTTTTATTATTATTTTTGAGGGCGTGAAGGGTAGGGAATTGAAAAGCCTTATTACACGAAATAATATAGAAAGAAAGTGAACCTTCAAGTCTTCAGACCCACAACAGTGATAATATATAGACAATTGTGCGTCCATTCTCCATGTAGATCAATAGGAATCCATGATTTTAACATTTGATTTGAAAATTAAATAGCACATGGTATAAAACTTTCCATTTTCATTATGCTCAGTATTAGGTTAGTGATTAGTCATGTCCAAAGGATGAAGAACAAAAACTGGGCATGTATCAATGAAGCATAATTACTATAGTTAATGAATTTTTGACTTACTTGGGAATGAAGTGTCTTGGAGAAAGAATTGGAAAAGAAATCCACCCAAGAGTCCGGAACCGAAAACCATCATATACCCCACAACTGTAGGAGTTTCATGTGTATCAGATAAGTGTGCAAGACAATTTATCACATAAAATAAAACAGGTATACTCATCATAATAAATAATGATGAGTAGCTAAGGTCAAACCTGTAGTAGTCTTCACATTAGAAAACAAATCAGCAACCAGAAAAGCCGCCGACACTTGCAAGTTTATGTAGATGAAATAAAACACGAACTGGATGCTATAATCATTTAGAGTGAAGAATTTTAGTCCTGAAAATAAATTTTGTCTAAGTAACTTGAATGGATATCAAAAGGGAACTATGATTGTTTTTTAATATATAAGTGTTTTAGAACTTGATAGACTGTATTATTACCTATGAGTGAACCAAAAATAACAAAGCATAACATGTAGATTGAAGATATTAAAAGGAAATAAGCATAAGAAATCATCCAATAAGGCCAGTCGCCTAGCCCATGCATTTTCATCATGATTCTTAGTCTTTGTTGCTTCTCATAAACCAAAGATGTCAGTACAACCTGCAACAAAAAATATTAACAATTTATAATGTAGCATAAAGCTAGAATAAACAATTATATACTATTAAATACGGTTAGGGTAAGCCCCTTTCATCCATCCAAAACCAAACAGAGGGAGCTGTGTTCCCTCACAAACTAGTACAGCGAGTTATCATTAGGTTCGGAATTCTAAGACTATCATATAAAAAATATAGCATTAAACTGCACATGTTTAGCGATGGGTCTTCTGAAGATAGATAAAGTTAACGCAGGTTTGAATAAAAGTTTCTATACTGTGTTATTTTATCAAGAAAAGATATAACTAAAATAAGAATAATAGTGGTACGATAGTGGGAAAAATGCATGCATGAAAAGATTGATTTAAAATAGAACTTATCATGAGGGAACAAATATAATTAACTTACTGGGAACAACTGAAAGATAACCCACGAAAAAAATAGTGGCCCAAGCAGAGATGAGAAATCTAGCCTAAGTTCTGTTTCAGGCTTTGGCATTTCTTTCACAAACTCAAAAAGCATTTGCACTGAAGGTCCAAGCAAAAACTGGAGGTAGGCATTTGATATCTGCGTATGCATATGCCAATATTAGTATTCTTTAATTCCTAATTTCACATGATAGTAAAAATAACACAATTTAATACTTCATTAAGAATTTAGGATCAACAGCTCACGGGCTTTTAACCGAACCCTGTGTTTTCTCTTCTCCTATATTAAGTCAGATGAGATTGTTTAAGCTAAGATATCTGATACACGTATCAGATAAGATTGTAACTAAACATTGTGTTTTCTCTTCTCCACTTTAAGTTAGGTGAGATTGTTTAAGTTAAAGTATTTGATACAAGTAAAATATATTTCATAATCTCGTCAAAAGTTTAGACATCTCAAAAGAAGTGCACTTATCCTGACAGTTCACAAATTCAGACTTAAGTCAAATTGAAAATTTCCAATATTTACATGTACAATGAAAGCAGACAAGGATAGGAACTAGGTACCAAGTTTACTGAGCGAGGCACCCGCGTCAATCCAAGAGGCTGATTGCCAGAATCATTCTTATATGTAGAATTGTACCATATACTCACATTGAAATTATTTGCATTTGAGTTTAAAAAATCATAGGCTGTTAAACAAAAGCAAAGAGTGAGGTAAATTCACACAATAAAATGGTAATTTTATATGCACAAGTCAAATATTTAGTGCACAAACCTGCTAAAATCTCATTAATCTTCCTTTCTTTATTTCCTTTACGATAACCCTTGTATAGCTCATCATTAATCTCTGAAGAACTATTACGCCATAATTGTAAACCAGGAACACAACTTACATCTGAATTTTAGACGAGAGAATTTTAGACAAGAGAATTGAAAGAATAATGTAAATGTTTTAGAGACTAACATCAGAGAGATTTTCAACTAGTTATGTGTCTATATTAGTTATGCGGTTATGCCTGCATGCATTGTTATGCAAGAGCAGGCATGTAGGACAACACACAGAATGCATAATATTAATGACGTTTAGCAGCAGGAGAGTGAAATTTTTTACAATATTCTCAAAGCAAAGACCATTCATACCAAGGCCGTTTAAAAATACATTGAAATAAATGACTATATCTTTATCTGATTACTGTTTCTGAAAGTTAATAAAATCTAGAGAATAATACAATATTTGTAAATATTACCTTGTTGAAATGCAGCAGAACCAATTTGAAGTGAAACAGGAAATTCAGAGTTTGGAGCACATTGAGATTGAACATAATAGACTGGAAGATTTGAAAAGAAGGCTGGCTCAAGAAAACTGGAAACCTGAGTCTTCGACTCGGAACCCTGGATTAATCAAGAGGTCACAATAGAGACAGTGTATATACATCACGTATAGTCAATAAGCAGTGTTGATGAGAGAACCTCATCACTGATTTTAAAAGAACTCAAAAGAAGAAGGGACAAAAAGAATAAGAAAGACAACTAACCAATGGATAATCTGCAAGGCTGAAAAGAATATCAGAGGAATTTACATTAAGAGGTCTCCTTGCAAACATCTTTGCCGCCACACCTATCAGGATGTAGTCGTACATGAATTAACTTGATCTTTTACTTTCAGAAGACAAGTATTTAGCTGTCCCAATAAATCAAATTACTTAGAATGAAGGAAGGCCATACCTAGTCCAAGTGTTTGATTATTTCCAGCCAAAAGCATGGTTACAGGACATGAACCTGTTGTCTTGCATGATTCATCAGACAAGTCTGAATATGAAATAAAATCGGTTCTTACTGCACGATAACGTTGTGCCGGTATTTGTAATAGAGGCGGCCATTCTGGTGGGTGAGGAATGGCACAGGTGCCCACTTGGTCCAGAGTCGAGTATTCAATCCCGCACTTCTCCTCACATTGACCATCACCATTAGTATCAACACAAGTGCAACCACACCTGTTTGAGGGTTTATCTAATTCTTTGTTGACCAGACTTTGAATCAGAACAAGCAACAGACAGAGGAAAAATGGAAATATGACGAGTCGAACATTAGTCCTCAAATTTCGTTTCTGCAATTGAAAGGGAAAAAATGAAACACTATCATCACAAGCATTAAAAGGAATCAAAAATGATTTTTAAAGAGAAAATTCCTATTTTGCAATTCTTAACCTTGGAACTAGTGATGTGAATCACATTGTCTAAGCTTATCAGATAATAAATTGAGTCGATACAAAGGAATAAAAATCAGGAAAATAATCATAATAATACCAAATAAAGACCATAAGTTCAGAATAGATGTGACAAAATGGAAACATCAGCCTATCGGTAACCTTGAAGCAGCATTATGTTTCTAAAATTGAAATAAACCATGTATGTGCACTAAAAATCAACCTATGTAATTGCAGATGCAGAAGTCGACAAAAATTAGAATTGTATTAATGAATACAAATGAACCAATAGAAGGAATCATACAATACAATTCTACTTTCATAGAAGTGGCATGATACTATCAGTTACTACTAAATATGAAAAAGATATTTCCTTCAAATAATCCAGAATCTCTTAACCAATAAACAGCGAAATTAACCCGACCCACTAAAAGTTACACAATACCAAATTATTATGCCAAAAGTGCAAAAGTAGCAAATCAGTATTATTAATAAAGAAGCAGCAAAGGCATGGAACTATAGGCCAGAGAATTTGAACTTAAGATACAAAACACTAATAAAGTAGAAAACCCAAAAATTGAAGGGGAAAATCACACATAAAATCACAGTGTAGAAGTAAACATGCCTGAAAAGTCAAATTCTTCCTTAACAAAGCATCTGCCTGCGTCCAAAAGCTCGCCGGCCCATGTGATGCATCCGCCATTCTCTCTCTATGATTTGTGCGCGTAATTTGGTTAACAAGTGAATGGAAATTCAATTTCAGAGCAGAGATTTCATTTTTCTGTTTTCACTCAGACGGTTTTGAGATTTGCATTTTTCCACAGTTTTATATGGAATCTCGGGGGTGGGGGTGCGAGGGTGTAACGGGACAGAACGGAAGAGGAGTTGACAAAAATAACCTTTCATTTGCTGCGCAATTTCATGGAAGGATCCCACAAAATGACTAAAATGCCCTTCACGCGTTTGGTTAGTTTATTCTGGTACTACAGGTTCAAGGTCCTTGATTCAAGGACAAGGGAAAAGACATGTTTGGGATATATTATAAATAAATTATTCAAATTAGATATATAAAAATAAGAGATAAATAAGTGGATCGTAGTTAATAGTTATAGTTTCCTTGAAATATGTGATTAAAAAATTGTTCGAATATTTATAAACATAAGCCAACATAGTGTAAAATAAAAAAAGTAAAAGTAAATGGGATCGATTCACTTCATAGTATTAAGTTAAGAGGGTCTCATAACACTTTCTTGTTTCTTCTCGTTGTAGTCATTCCACATAAATTCGTAGGATTATAAAGAAAGGAAAACAAGCACTCTTGGAGAGCGTAATACAACAAAAATTTGTATGTTATGTTTAAGAAGGATGGATCATTTCTGAAAAAGAATATATTGATTCTTTGTCTATTAGTTTGGACCGTACACAGAGTAATTTTCTTCACGGAGAACTCTTCCCAACAGAATATACAAGAATGTTATTGAGTTAGAAAGTCTTAATTTGGGATGTATATTCGGAGCTTACATTGAGCATTGCAGCAAAACATTCGGTCGGAAGAGTTCAATATAAATACCTAAACAAGTTTAACATAGTCATAAAATTGTTGAACTCTATAAAAACTACATCAAAGTTGAATTGATCCAAATTTCACTTATGACACACCATTAAATTACAGCGATTGATTATCCTCTTAACTTAAGGGTGCATGTCATAGATATTTGATGGATCTTATTGAAGAAAAAATGTATTTTAAGTAGTGATATGATCATAAATATGTAACTAAAAAGTAAAAAAAAGTTATTGATGTGATAAGAAATATTATTTTATTGAAAATTGTGTGATTGAAAATGAATTTTGAAAGAATGTATTTTAAAAAAATATGTACCCAACAGGGGCTCAACTTTTCTTTGACTATTCTTCTTATACAATGTAATAGTCACTATCTAATTAAATTCTAATCTAGATATCTAGTGCTAACTTACGTGTTGGAGTAAAATTAATTAACTAATCCCTTTAATTCATTTGCTTGAGCTTTCTCTTTGAGTGTTTATTTTATAAAATTTTCAACGATTTTTAAGTTTACGCGATAAATTAGAGGAACAATCATTATTTATTCTGTTAGAATTTGGGTGTGAC
>CAIGRQ010106061.1:0-13977 GCA_903798375.1 Fraxinus sp. D2006-0159 | reverse complement strand
CCATTCGGGGCGGGGCAGGTTTTTTTGCCATCCCTACCAGGCTCTGAGACCAATTAAAAAGCGGAAAATAATTAAAAATTAGAAGTAAGGGTATAATAGACAATACTCTCATACAATGACAAAATTATGTCAAAGTAGTGGTCATCTAAGGTGGCAAAGTAGTATTATTGTACTTTCTTATGTGGTTATATATATTAATTTAATCTAAAAGTTTTAACCCTGAGTGGTTGCTTAATTGGTCAGACCTTGATTTTGCTCCACAATGATCACTAGTTCGAGTCCCCTCAAAGTCACTGAGGTGAGTGCCGGCTGTAAACTTTAGGGCCCCGTGGAATTAGTCGAGGTGCACGCAAGTTGGCTCGAATATCCACGATTATTAAAAAAAAAATCAATATAAAAGTTTTACTATAGCTTATTCTAACGAAAATAAATATTTATCGATAATTTCAGATAGAATTACCGACACATATATTATCGATTATTACGGACGCACATCAGTTAGCGATTACTAGAGGCGATGTTGTTGATTATGTTGTCGGAAATCACGGACGGGAGTTTATTCTTCTTTTCTTGTAAGATTCAAAGTCATTAACCTAAGATAAACTTTCATTTGTAATCTTAAAAAAATTGTTGTTATTTAATAAAGCAAAGCTATACCCATACATGAACTCTCGTAAATACTTCTTGTTGTCCTTGAAAATAATCGAAGCAGAAGTTAAGGCAACGACCATTTCTGCAGCAAGATTCGAACAATGATGGCATTTAGTAACACGTCCAACAATAGTGATCATTTGAATATGGACCTCTTGTAGTATTTCCTTTCCAACCTATCGAAAACAAATTACAGGAGCTTTTATTTTATATACGTTAGTAATAGTAAAATATATATATAAATTATGCCTCCATTTGATAATAGTTTATAAATAGATAAAAATGAACGGTTGATAAACTAATAGTACTTGGAGGTTTATTGAAATATGTGATTGAAAATGAAATTTGACTATTTATAAATTTTGCCAAACGAAGTTTGCAAAAAATAAAAATAAAAATTCATCAATAAATAAACAACTAAAAATAAAAATATCAACGCAAAATTTCATCGTAATAAAATAACAATTTTTTTTTTTTTTTTTTTATCTTGCTATAATATTAAGAAGAAAAGAAAAAGATTGTTGAATTTAACTAGTAGTTGATAAAAAAAATAAAATTGTCAATTGCGATCAATACTGTCGTTTATCGATGATTGAAACATTGTCTAGGATTAGTGACACCAAAAACATTGCCATCGATAGTCGTTGATAGAGGTGGTTAGTGATCGGTGTCATTGCCAGTAATTTCGTCTAAATCATCGATAGATATTAGTTAGTGATAAATCTTCAATCATAATACCAGTGACGACACCAATGGGAAGGACTTGGTTATCGAAAATATTGTCATTGATAATTGTTGAGGAGATGCATCGGTTATCATCGACATTATTGATATCGATAATTATATTTGAATTCATAGATAAGTATTGATTTTCATCAGAATATTTGGTCGGCGATAACCGATGAAATTTCTCATTTATTTTTATTTTATTATGATTCTCTAAAAGACCATTTCAGCTGTTTTGCTTAAGATCCCCAAGTGTTTGAGCCAGCTCTAGTGTAAGGCATGGGAATTTGTTGTCATGAATTAAGATAGTGTCATATCAAGTATATGCAAGAAGATAGAAAAGCGAAATAACCCATTATTATCTCAAAATAGTTGTAATGTGACTTATAGAAGCAATAAGTCATATTGGCTCCAACTAGTTCTTCATTATCAAAATCAGAATATGCGTCTCTTCTGATAATTAAGTGTAGTAGAATAGAATATCGGGCAAATTTTGCTTAATATTGAGGAAGACTCCACGGGTCCATCAAATACACGATTTAGTCGAAGTTTAGGTTCATTCAACATTACATACATAGCCTTAATTGTTTTAAGGTCCATGGATATCCTCCCTCGAAAAATTTTTGAGGCAGCTTGGAAGAACATTTCATCTAGTTTTATGTAGAATTTCTTAAGGGTGTGAAACCCTTGTCTATATGATTTACCAATGAATGAGCTCTAAATCAAAGACACCGACAAATTGGTCTCAACGACAACACGTATTAGGGTTTTCATGAGAGTGCTATTAACATAAGATATTCCAAAAAGTATCATTAACTTGGGAACAATATGATTTTGTTAATATCTCGATCATCTACAAATATTCTTCAAGACTCATCTTTCTTAAAAGTAAGCAAAATAAGACATGTTTTGTATACAATAATATCATTGATGGCCTCAGACTTCTTTTCATATATGATTTTCAATTTTTCTTACAATTACATTTCAAAGGTTTTGTCGTAGCATAAGGTTAATCACTTTAATTTTAAATGTATGTATGTATGTATGTATGTATTACTATATTAAAAAACCCTCATGTTTACAAAATTTACATCATAGTAATGTTAATCCTTCGATATTCAAGTTATTAATGATTGGTTCATCATGGAAATACCTTGACAAGAAGACAACTAAAAGATTGTGAAGGCGCATCAAAATCCTGAAATCTATCCATAAAAGCTTCAACAATTAATAAGAAATTGTTTGAAAAACATCACGTAGGCAAAAATAATTATAAATTTTTACGGAAGGAGGAAGTTCAGCGAAGAGTGTAAAGCATATGTAAAACATTAGATAGAAATAGAATTTTTCATTAAAGTTTGGTGATCATTGTATAATTTGAGTATGAAAACAATTCACCCCCTATCTAGCCGAACTAAAATAAAATTATACTAACAATTAATTTAATTTAAACTTCACTCTTCCATTTTGTACCCATAGAATTTCGCCCCCTACTAATTGCAATCGCCGGCGTAGCTGCCTGAGAATTGAAATTTCCGGCCTGTCATGATGCGATACCGTTTCCACATTCTTCAATTCTTCTTATTGTCATCCATTTTCCTGCCGAGATGGGTACATAATAATTCCGCAAATGCCGAGGTTATAACCCTAGCTGCCGACACTTTCGATGACAAGGTAAAATTTTAAAGATTCGATTCATATATTTTCTCGTAGTAATAGATCATGGATCGACATTGCGTATTATTATGGTATATAATTATGGATTTATGCATTTTTAATGTAGTGATGATATGGGTTCTTATTTCGTTCACATTGATTTGTTAAGAAATTGATCATGAAATTCACTTGTTTGTACTGTGCTGCAAGAAGTTGAGAGTTTTTGTAATCATATCTAATAAAGAAAAAATGAGCTTAGTAAGAAAGCAGAGTATTTCACGGTTGATTGTTTAGCTAGTTCATGAAAATAAAAATGATTTGCATTGTATTGACGGGTTAATTGTATTGATTAGTCCTCGTGTGGAATTTGTAATTTTAGCCCAATTTTTGGGTTTAATGAAGATAATTCCTACTGTTCAAGTTGTATTCAATGACTTCATTGTGTGATGATAGCACGAAATCGAAAAAGCACATATTCAGGGAGATGTAGAAAAGAAAATAGGAAAAGAATTCACGCTATAAAATGTAATGCACTTTAATGTTTTATCTCTTGCATCTCATTTATGCATTGTTTAACCTTTTAAAGGTGCCCATATGATTTCATTTAGGTGAAGGAGAAAGATACGGCATGGTTTGTGAAGTTTTGTGTCCCTTGGTGTAAGCATTGGTAATTGTTTCCCTTTTGTTTGCTGCTTTATAGTGATGTTTATGCTCCTGCATCTGTAAGAATCCGATTTAAGATATTCTTGGCTTAATAATAGTTGAGATTTTCTTTCAGTAAGAATTTGGGGACATTATGGGACGATTTGGGAACAATGATGGAAGGCGAGGATGAAATAGAGATCGGAGAAGTTGACTGCACAACAAATAGACCAGTGTGTACAAAAGTCGATATTCATTCATACCCTACGTTCAAACTATTCTATAATGGAGAAGAAGTTGCAAAACACCAAGGTAACTAATTTTAGCCCACAAGGATCTGGCACTTGCTATTTTTTAAACGATTTCTTTGTGGTCCATAATTGCATTTTTTGCCCACTGGGATTGTTTACTTACTATTTTTTACCTGATTTCTGCATGGTTCATAAGTGCTTTACTGTAGTCATTTGATTGAAGTAAAAATTTTAACATTAAGCTTTCTTATATCTATTTCTATAGCCGTTTCATTCCATCAGCTTTAAACTCTAATAGAGGTCTCTTGCTAATTGTTCTAGAAGCATATTATTCATAGCACCCCGCTTACATCAATTACTTGGTACTTGATGCATATCGAGGGAAAGGTAAGAATGAGAACAAAAAAATTCAGCACAAAATAGCCTTGAATATGCTGAGGTCCCTCAATGTTTGTGTAACTTTTGTAGTAAAGAAGTTTCAAAATTCTTAGGTTTTACTGAATTCTCAACTAAACTGGATATATGCTGGTGGTCATTCTTGTGCATCACTTTCTGAGAGTCCCTTCACGTATTGGTACTTCTCTATCGACTTTCATTCTTTGGATTTGACCATTTTTATTAATCAAGAAGCAGAAATCTTCACACAATAGGTAAACAAAATGAAGAAAAACATGGAGCCTTACTGAACTCTAGGAAAAAAATGTATCCTGATGTCTATACAAGCTGGGATAGCCTGTGAACTTCAAAACAAAATATCAGAAGTGTAGTGTTTTTAATTTTATAAAATGAACTCTCTACTCCATCAAAGACTGTACAATTGTCTTCTCTGAACCCCCTATGTAATATGGGAGCCCACTTATCGTGATATTGGTGGCCCTTGTTTGATCTCTCAAATTATCCAGCAGCTCATTGACCTTGTAGCATCACCCAATAAATACCAAACAACACATTGCTTTGAAGTTGGGCCCCACCGTGCAAGTACTTGATCGGTTAGATTACTGATTAATATCCTCTCCCATTTTCCTACTGGTGAAACACCAACTGATGTCAATACTTTAGGATCTTCTTATGTGATCACCCTTTTAATTTTTAAATGGCCTCCCTAGCTTCCTTGCTATCTTAAATTAGTTTCAAGGAAAATGATCTATCAAACCTGAAAGCACTGGACTGTAAAAATGTCTGGAAAAGCCTTTCCTAGAGCCTCTCAAGCGAATTCTTTCCTGGTTATATATATCAACAACCTGACTCTACAATTTCTGCATCAACACATTGGCAAAGTCAAATAGTTGATTACACTGTCCTGCAAGGTTCTTCAAAAACTCAAGTTTCCAAATTGCAATGCCAATGGATGCTTCCGGTAGTTCTGCTTTTAATTTATTGCGCACCATCACTAGGAGCATTAAGTTACTAATATCATAAATGAGCTTGTAAGCTTATAACTATGTGTGCGCATTACTGTGCACTAGCCATTACATGGTTATAAAAATGGCATCCAGCCAACCACCTTGACAACCTAAAATGAAAGTGTGGGTCCCAATCAGTTAAGACTGCCTTTTGGTCTGATTTTTCCATATGTTTCACAATTTCTTTGCATGTTATTTTTGCTTTTCTGTTGCATCCAAGTAAATGCCTTGAACTTTTTCAATGCTGAAGAGGAACCTTTTCAAGATTAATCACGGCATTTCCCTGTCATTACACTGGTTCCCTTTGTTCTCTCTGCTGTTGCATACTTGCATACAAACTGAAGGTCACAAGTGTTTAGCAAAGATTAAGTATTTGACACTTCCATCTACATTCGATTATTATTATTTATACGACAGCATCAACAAAATTAGTCTTTCCCCAATAGATTTTGGTTGTGGTTTCATGAAATATTTCTGCCACAGCGTTTAGTTTGTTGCTAATGGAGTGACATTGCTTGATCTACTCAAAAATCTTGCATAATCTTAGTTAAACTTGCATTAATGTTAGGGTTATTTATTTTTATTTTTTTGAAAATGGTTACTGTAACCAAGAATTAGATATTCTCTGTTATCAACTGACAATTGAATCAACTTTCTTGTAAGAACTAATAATCGAAATCATTTTCATAGTTTAAGTTGTAAATATAAAGATGTAGAAATTTGCTTACCAGATCGTACTTGCTTCTGCTGAAATTGAATAACACAGGACCTAAGGTAGTAGAGTCGCTCAAAACATTCGTTTTAGAAGAAGCAGAAAAGGCAGCTACAAGAGCACAACTTGAGAATGATGGTGAGCTGTAACTAATTTAACAGGTAATTTTGTTGACATTAGTTTGTTGTTCTATTACGTCATCCAGCAAGTCAATATTCTCCTTCCTATCCCACATAATGAGGGTGAAGAGTACACCAATATATTTCCTCACCTCATGAGTTTTTCATTGTAAAAATAGTAACTATACATATTTATTCTTTGAATATGTACTCCGGATATGTCTATTCAAGGAATAAAATTCCCATATGTGGACTAGTTAATTATTTACTAATATTTTTTCAACATTTTGGCTCAGTTATGGAACTTCTTACTCTAAGCGTCAAAGGCGGGGTTACGTTTTGATGTACGCCCCCAAGTTAGTTATCTTGGAACTCCCATCACATCTCATATGCATATACGGTTTTTTTGCCTTTCTTTGCTAGCTTTTGATGGCTTAGAATAGGCATATTACACAAATGTGACGAGCTTGTTCGGGAGGTCATTTGTTGTATCAAACTTGCGCAATTCATTATTTGTTTTGATAAGAATCTTATGCAATCTTGTGGTGAGGAACGTTGAAATTTTGTTTTGCTAATTTCACCTTGTTGAAGATACATCATTCCTCTATGAATTGCTCAAGTTTTCATGTTGGGAGATTTAGGGATTGTTTGATGTTGATTTTTTAAGAATAGATTTTGTGAAAAGTGATATTTTTGGAGAATTTGTGGTTAAAAAATGTGAAAAAATTATGGGTTCACGAGTAAAATTATTTTATTGAAAGAATGTGTGGTTGAAAATAAGTTTGGAAAAAATGATTTTTAAAAAATGTGTCAAATAGGGGCTAAAATGAAAAATGTGTAGACGATGTGAATCAACTTGAATGCATTGTGATCATTTTAATTTTTATAGATTAGAATTTAGAGGTTGCAAATGAATAAAGTGATGGTGATGGGATAAATGTGTTTAAAATTAATGGTGTAGATTGCTGTCACATAAAAGAATGTTAAAACATAATGTAATACACAATATACATGTAGTATGGTTGGTTTCAAATGGCCAACGTGCATTTCCAATGTATTGTGAGTTCATTTGACACCTCTAAATAATCCTTTTATTCATTTTTTCAAACATAATAACAAAAATTATATTATAGTTCATAATATAGAAATTCATTGTTAAACTCAAAATGTATGTATTAAAATTTAAACGGCCCCATAATTTCCGTTTTTCTCCTTTTCGCAATATTCTTGTCATAAAAATGATTTTCTCTTTACTTGAATATATATTTTTATTTTAAAAAACTGCTAGCAAAATATATTCTGGTATGTGGTAAGTTTTTAGTAATTTTAAATATGATTTTTTATTCGTTCATACATCAGTGACGGAATATTTTCCATTAATAAAAGAATTTACCGACTAATTATTTCTGTAATATTTGGAAATACGTATTTTGAACTTCATTTTCCAAAAACAAAAATTGAAAAACCAGAGACCTAACATATGCATGCATCGGTTAACTTAACAAATTTTCTAAAGCTTACTGCCATGAAAATTTCTCCGCCTAGGGCAAGAAATCAATCCTATGAAAAATTCAAATGCCAACAAGACTTTTAAGAAAAACATACTTAAATTAAAAGATGTTCGAACATAGGTCTTAAATTCATGATAAATTAAAAACAAGAAATGGCAATCCAGAAACACTTATCAGGAAAAACCATAATAATCAAAACTGCAAAAGATGTCTTGAAAATAGATAATGTAATTAATCAATAACATGAAATTTCTTCACTTGGCACCCTTCTTAGCAGCTGCTTTGGTGACCTTGGCACCGGATGGATCCTTCTTATCCACGCTCTTGATCACACCAACAGCAACTGTCTGGCGCATATCCCTCACGGCAAAACGACCAAGAGGTGGATACTCTGCGAAAGTCTCCACAACCATGGGCTTGGTTGGAATCATCTTAACAAGACCAGCATCACCGTTCTTCAAGAATTTGGGCTCCTTTTCCAGCTCCTTACCAGAACGCCTGTCGATCTTGGTCTGGAGCTCGGCAAACTTAACAGCAATGTGGGATGTGTGGCAGTCGAGCACTGGGGCATATCCATTTCCGATCTGGCCAGGGTGGTTCATGATGATGACCTGGGAAGTAAAGCTGGCAGCACCCTTGGCGGGGTCATCCTTGGAGTTGGAGGCAACATAACCACGCTTGAGATCCTTCACTGCAACATTCTTGACGTTGAACCCAACATTGTCACCAGGGAGAGCCTCCTGGAGGGCCTCATGGTGCATCTCAACAGACTTGACTTCAGTTGTCAAACCAGTTGGGCCGAAGGTGACAACCATACCAGGCTTGATAACACCAGTCTCAACACGGCCGACGGGGACAGTTCCAATACCACCAATCTTGTAGACATCTTGCAGTGGGAGACGGAGAGGCTTGTCTGAGGGTCTCTTGGGCTCCTGAATCTGGTCAAGAGCATCGAGGAGGGTTGGGCCCTTGTACCAATCAAGGTTGGTGGACCTCTCAATCATGTTGTCACCCTCAAAACCAGAGATGGGGACAAATGGGATCTTGTCAGGGTTGTATCCGACCTTCTTGATGTAGGATGACACTTCCTTCACAATTTCATCATACCTAGACTTCGAGTATTTAGGGGTAGTGGCATCCATCTATGTAATACAGATAATAATGTATGTTAGATATGTTGGGAATAAAAATAACAATTTTTTTTACAATAAAGTGTAGTCACCTTGTTGCAGCAGCAAATCATTTGCTTGACACCAAGGGTGAAGGCAAGCAAAGCATGCTCACGGGTCTGACCATCCTTGGAAATACCAGCTTCAAAACCACCAGTGGTAGAGTCAATGATAAGGACGGCACAGTCAGCCTGTGAAGTACCAGTAATCATGTTCTTGATAAAGTCACGATGTCCTGGAGCATCAATAACTGTGCAGTAATATTTGGTGGTCTCGAATTTCCACAAGGCAATATCAATGGTAATACCACGTTCACGCTCAGCCTTGAGCTTGTCGAGCACCCAGGCATACTTGAATGACCTCTTGTTCATCTCAGCAGCCTCCTTCTCGAACCTTTCAATAACACGCTTGTCAATACCACCAAGCTTGTAGATCAAATGGCCAGTGGTGGTTGACTTTCCAGAGTCGACGTGGCCAATGACCACAATGCTAATGTGAATCTTTTCCTTACCCATGTTTTACTTGTAAAAAGAAAGCTGCAACGAATAATTGAGATATTAAATAAATTAAAAATTAAAGCTGCAAAAGCATATCAATAACGAAACAATCCTCTTCCAATAACAGAAAAACACATACAATCCTCTTAAAGTCAAAACAACTCAAATGAGATAATAAATAAATTAAAAATATTTATTTATATCAGTTATTTTGTCAAAATGACCAATTTATGTTTATACAAAACTACAACATACTGAAAAGCAAACATGTTACCTAAAAATTAATATCAACAAGTGATGCAATATGCAAAGAATCGTATAAAGATAGACCAAGACTCGAAAAATTCTGGAGTTCATGAACTAAACGGTCAAAAAATACACAGATCTAAGGTATTTAAAGGTCTAATTTTTTTACCATCATTAGGCAGGTGCTTATGTTAACTCAGATACAAACTGTATAAAAGAAATTTCTACTTTTACGCTCAAAACAGGCAAGGAAAGAATTTAACAAATCTAGTGTTTTCTATAGTCAGCACATCAGAAGGTCAGATCTTTACAAGTCCACTTCACATGGATATGTTAAAGACAGATCGTAGATTTAATTAAACATGTTTACGAATCTTATAATAGAATAATACATAACAGTCAACAAATCTGGCACATATATTCAAAGTAATACAGATCAATACACATTCGCATACACAGATATAACAAATCCATTATATATAATCATAACAATACAGATCAATAAATATACTTATACGCATATAACATATATGTTACGTCTATTCAAAAAACAATATAGATTAATAACACATAATAATATATGAATGGAGAAAGAAATTACCTTAGAATGTATGTAGTATAGAGAAATCTCTCACCCGCCGCCGACTGCAAAGAGAGTTTTGATTTCTGCCAAGAGCGAGACTGAGAATGAGAAGGGAAAAGTGGTTTATATAGGGAGTTCAATTGCTGTGTGCGTTTTAGGGTTTCTCATGGGCCGTTCGATAAAATAATCGGACGGCTTAAAATGGTAAGGTAATTAGGTCAGCCAAGGAATCCAGATGAATTGAGACTACTATGCCATTCCACCACTTTTAATTGCACTAAAAGTCCTCAATCTTTATTCATTATTATACACCAAACTTTTTTATCACATCCTTATCTTCAATTTTTCATTAATTAACCCATATTATTTATGATCATGATTGCTGCCAAGGAGTCATCATGAGGGTTCAAAAATATTTATAGAGTGTTTGGTGTAGATTAAAATCAGATTTTAAGTGAATTGTGATAAAAGTTTTTTAAAATGTGTGGTTGATATTGTTTGACTTTGACTATATTTTAATCTAGCCCAAACAGGCCCTTACTTGCCCATTGTATTTTTAAATAAGCAGACAACGAATACAAAAGTATGAATTAATAGAAAGGCTGGTGATAAAAATGTAATTTGGGAAATAGTAAGCAAACATGAAAGATTTTAGTGCAATTAAACTGATGCAATGCATTTTACTATTCATAGTTATTGCAATCGGACCAGTATGTTCAACAAAAAATCGATAAACCGACCATGGGATTAGTCCAGGATGCTATATTGGACCGCTTTCAAAGGACCCGATCAAAGCCCACAAGAATAGGACGAGTTTGCCTGAATATTGGAACTGAATCAATGCAATCCGGCCCAGTAACTTTAAGAAAGTCCAATAGATTTTGAAGTCTATTATTAGCCTCATTGAAGTTATAATCCTACCTTTTGTAGCGTTAATCTAGTATTAAGTTATAAGTACAAATACACGAGTCATTCAATTCCACATTACATTTAACTTATCACCTAACATCATATAGATTAGAATTATAATCTCAAATGGGCTAAATAACATTATTCAAATTTTATTTATCTTGGAGTATAACTCAAATCTAGGCACTTTAGGTACAAAATTTAGCATATATCTACTAAAGCACAAATTGCTTTTAGTCAGGATTGTTTGACAAAGTTTTTGATAAAAAAAATTTAAAAATAATAATTAAAGTTTATGAAATGAGTGAACATTTGTTGCCAATTATGGAATGTAATCTCCATCTCTATGGTGGTGGAGCAGGGAAAGAAAGAAAGACATTCTTTTTTTTTTTTTTTCAAGATTTTTAATAATTTGTTTGGGATTCGTTTGAACTTTTTTTTTTTTAAAAAAAAATGAGAGTATGATTGCAATTAGTTCTTTATTTTTCGTTTCTTTTTGTTTATTTAAATAAGAGGATATATTCGTCATTTTACAGCTTTTTATTGAAGAATTGGATGAAAATGTGAAATGCCAAAAAATGGAAGGTATAGATGTTTTTCACAATAATAGTAAAAGATATGGAAGATATGTGCTAATAAAATTTAATTCTAACAAAATTTTATCTAACAAGCACTTAATATGAGGACTAAAATCGCATCAAGGTAAAATTCCTACAACATTAATAACAGCAAACAAAAAAAGTATATTAGTTATTTGTTAGAAAATATCAATATACTCTTATTTTCAGTAAGTATGATATCTACACAAAATATTTTGACACACATTATTTATATAAAAATATATTTTGAATTTAAAGTTTAGCATTGACCCGTGCATTCACTAGCGGACCCAAGGGATCTAACCCCCAACTTTTGAGATTTTTTTTTTTTATAAAGTCATGTTTCGTATCGATTGAAATCTAAATAAAAGTTAACAAATAATTTTAACAATACATTTAATGAAATCCATAACTTTTCAACTTTTATCAAAATTTACTAAAAATTTGATTTTAATCCCCACCAAACAGGGGCAAAATAACAATAAATTTGATTTTTCTTTTCTTTTTCTCTTGCTCTCTCCATCACGCGCTTTTAACTAAAACTTAATCCTTCTGATGTTTTAAAACTTGTTTATAGTTTCTCTACAAATTATCGTATATACTATAAATCTTCATTTTCATATCAAACTTTTAACTAATTAAAACCCAAATTTGCATTTTCTCCTATCAATTTTGACTTATATTTAACGAATTATGTTTTTATTTGATTGATTATTAGTATTGGTTATATGTTTTTCGTTTCGGTTACTTGAATTGATTGTTTGTGTCAAATGCACTATAAATTTTTTAAACGTAAATATGCATTTTCCTGTGATGATCAAAATATTAATGAATAAATATTTTTTAAATGTAAATATGCATTTCCTCGGGTTGCGTAGAATCATTCAAAATCAAGAACAAAGTATTTGATTAGCACATTGGTTTGATTGTGCCACCCAACTCAAAATGTCTGCGTCCGCTCCTACGTTCATTCATAAGTGACCTAATGACCCTATCATTTGTCTAGGTCAACATCTCGCTGGGTCCGATATACTATGTTTATTTTGTTTTTTCAATATTTCTTAATTGCCCTCACATGTTTCAATAATCCATAGTAGTACTTGCATAACATTTTACAAAATTTAGTGCAAGTTCCAATAAATATTTTCCTTTCCCCATTTTCATCTCACCTCATTATAAAAAGTTTTGTGTATTAGGTAAAGCCTGATAGGGAATAGAGATATACCTTATGCATTGCATAATTTTTATAGATGTTCTAACATATTTAATACATTTTTCATGTTCGCATCTTTTATGGAAATATATGAATGTTACATGAGATTATAGATTTAATCGATATCGAGAAATGTTTTTAACTAACTTATGAACATTGCTCATGTTGGAAGAAAATGGGCCACCCATGTGGGCTGACCCGACTCGACCCTGATAATATGAGAGTGTTATTGGAGGGAGAAGTTGAGGATATTGAATTTGAAACTCAACTCCCCACAACCCACAACTTCCATATACAACTTCCATCAAAAAGAAAGAGAACATACACAAAAATTCGTATGAAATTCAAGAGGGAAAAACACATGTGGGTGGTGGCTTGATTTTGGAAGAATATCATCTCCAAATTGGTTCTTGGATTGTGGCTATCAAATTCATTCCTCTGTGATCGAATTTCTGACCAAAAAGTGAGCACAAAGCAGTAGAGAATAAAAACAAACTAAAGACAAGTAATTCAACCTCGTTTTGGTGATTTCGAGTAAGTTTTGCAATTAGAATTTCCGTTATAAGCATGCAAGCATGTTTTACATTGGTATCAGAGCCATAGTAGGTTGTTTTCTTGCTTAATTTCATGCTGAAAATGAGTAGAAATAATTAAAATGCATGTATGTTAATTTCTTTTAAAAGCTTGGACATCGTTAATGGCAACTTTTGTTATAATTAGTATAAATTCATGAAATTTGTACTGTATGTTCATGATATTATGGAGAGCATATCTGAAAAATTTCACTTAGTTTGGATTTGTATTTTGGGAGAAAAATCTAACCCTAGTTGAGAAAATCGAAACTTCATCACATAATAACTTCTTGCACGTTAAGTTTCACGCTACCTATTTTATATGGTTGGATAGATCTTTTCAATAGATTTCCAACCGTATAAAGAACATAATTTTTGACCTTAAATTGAAGAAGTTATGACATATAGAAGTTTCGGCAGAAAACTATTTTTTTTTCATGATGAACAATAACCCGCGAGCGATGAACAGTACCGGCGAATTTAAGAATTTTTTTTTTTTGGAAGTTGTTTATTCCAAT
>CAIGRQ010106059.1:0-10358 GCA_903798375.1 Fraxinus sp. D2006-0159 | reverse complement strand
CTCAAATTTTGGTTTCACACAGGAAGTTTGATTTGTATTATACAGTAAAATGTAAAAGAGAATCGGCCGGGAACGAACAATTACCAGAGATTGCGTCTTCTTTAGCTTTGCCAGTAAATTCCATCAGTGGTTGCTAGAAATTAGGAAGATTAATTATGTTTTATTGGGAAAAATAAAAAATCTGGGCTGACGTGGTCTTTATGCAGTTATAGGGGCAAACTGGTCATTTCACGGAATTGTTCGTTCAGCGTGTGTTTGAGTCGCAATGTATTCTGAAATAGTATATTGATGGAGAATGTGTTGTTGAAAAAGAAGAAAAAATTATTGATGTGATGAAAAATATTATTTTAATAAAGAATGTGTTGTTGAAAATAGTAAAAGAATGAAAATGAATTTTTTTAATTTAGCTCAAACAGAGGTTAAGAATGTGGTGACGCCATGTAGCAATTCCGTATACTCCCTCCGTCCCAAAAATATAGTTCTATAGTTATTTTCACACAGATTAAGAAATGGTAGTTAGTATAGTTAGAGTATTAAATTTTACTATGGTTTTCCATCTATACCCTTTATCCCTTATCTAGGTAGTTGATGTTTAATTGTTTATTATACCAAGATATATTAAATAAGGGTATATGTGAAAATGAAAAATTTAATACATGTTTAAAATGGAAACAAGACTATCTTTTTGGGACGGACAAAAATAGTATACATGACTATCTTTTTGGGACGGAGGGAGTAATTTGTATGATCGTACCTCCAGTGGACAATAGCACAGTATATTTTCGTTCGAATAATGCTATAAGTACATGCATTTTCAACTGAGATTTGACAGGAAAAACACTTGACGGGTTTGCATTAAAAGGGCAAAAAAAAAGCCAATAATGTGTTGCCACGACAACACCCTGTACAAATCTTGTTAAAAAATGCCTATACTTGAGGCTTAAATGATTTCGTTTTGTCGCCGCTCACGGTAATTTCACCCACCTATATATAGGGTTATGAAAGACGCCATCTTAATCACACTCAAATCTATTTATAATCTCGAGTTTTCAGACACATTGCATTTTAGTTCTAGTCGAGACTGTCAAGATCAAAGAAATGAGAGAACCTCTTGCTAAGTTTTGGAATTGGACATCAAAACATGTTTTCATACCATCGATCGATATCGACTCATCTCAATTTTTAGGGAAGAGATCCATGATCCCTAGTTTTCATTTATATGTTTGCAAGGGTCCGATGAATTTGCACTAAATCTAGTAAATTCAATAATTCTAGTTTGCTTTTAATTTTGTTCCCAATTTGATTTACTTGCTCTTAAAATACAAATAGAATAGGAGAATTAACTTCGCCAATCAATACTGTCTCTAGTTTATTTTGTAAGAAGTTAAGTTGCAAAACACGAAATTTATTATAGGTACGAGCAAATGCAAATCACCATCTTGTTCATAAAAAAACAAAATTCTAAAATCATTTGACAGAATTGAACTTTAACATAGTGATATAAGGGTGTGTTTGATCGACCTTATTATTTTTTATGAAAAATGTCATTTTTCATAAATGTTTCTATTTTTAGGTGTCTAATCGTCATTTTTTTTTATGAAAAATATTTTTCAAAAATTGATCACATGGCCATGATTTCCTCAAAAATAAGGAAAATATTTTCTTTAGAGAGAAGTAGGTAGAACAATTTTCATACATTTCAAACTTTCAACAAACTTAACTTTACTCTCTCTCATCTACCTCATGGTTCTCATCTCTCATGTGCTGAAAACTTATTTTCTTTTCACGTAAGTTCCTTGCTCATAATGAAAACATTACAAATGTAGGGAAAAATTCAAAAGTCCAGTGTTAACTTTGATATAATTCAATTTTTAGGTATCAAGTTTCAAAATGCAAAACTCAGGTATTTATTAACTTACCCTACCTCCACCACTCCTTCAGTTTCGGGGACTATTCGGCGGCCATCACCANATGTGTTTACTTTGACACAATTCAATTTTCAGGTGTTAGGTTTCAAAATGCAAAACTCAGGTATTTATTAACTTACCCTACCTCCACCACTCCTTCAGTTTCGGGGACTATTCGGCGGCCATCACCACTCTTCTCCAGCGATCGTTCTGGTGACTATTCCGACTATCGTTCTGGCGATTGCTCCGATTCCGACAATTATTCTTGTGATCACGGTTCAAAATTTTTATAAGTCACAATTAATTCGTTGTTCACATATTTCAAAATTAGTTGGTCACAGATCAAAATTTATATGTCACACAGTCACAGATATCCAAATTAATTGGTTACTGATTATATAATTTTTAGGTCACAGATAAAAAAATGGTTGGTCACGAATTATTTTTTAGTCACATATTACCGAATTTTAAGGTCACAGATTATATTTTTAATCACAAAACCAAAATCACACTCTTCATTCCGTCGCCACTGCCACGGCCACAACCACAACCACAACCACAACCACCACCACCACCACCACCACCGGTTGGAAATATACAAAATATGCTAAATTTTTTTGCCTCGTACTCAAAATATATTTAATATGCTTTACCAGTTGATAAATTAACTTGGGGAAGAGATGGTGGTGATGACCATAGATTCGAGTTGGCGGCGTATTGCTTTGAAAATGAAAATGGGCCAGAACTTTTCGATCAGGTAATAGCCTCGATAGCAGTCCTTCTGTAAACTCTTTGTTCAGTTCTTCTGAAATTCCTTCTTTTGCTGAAGATTCATATGTAGAAATTAGAATTTAAAACATAAGGAAGATGGATTCTCGGCTACCTATTAAATGGTCACTTTCCAAGGAGTTTTCACAGTGTAATTGTAGTTGTGAATGTAGACGGCACTCGAACATCACAGTCAACAACGGGAGCTTCAATCAAAGCTCTTAGGGGAGTATTTGGAGACTGAACGATGATGCTGTTCGCGGCAATGTCGCGCAACACTGCTCCGTTCAAAGTAGCGTCGAAGCAGCGTCGCGCGACGCTGGTGGCAGCGTCGGAGGATGCAGAGAGACGAGGGAGTGGGAGTGGGAGTGGGAGGAGGGAGAAGGGGGTGGAGGTGGAGGTGGAGGTGGAGGTGGAGGTGGAGGGGGATGGGTAGGGGAGGCGACGGGCGGTGGAGAGAAATGAATTATTTTTAGGGTTTGGATAGATTTAGGATATGTAAATAAAATACTTGATTTTTAAATAATTAAATTTTCAACCTAATTTTTGAATTGGGGTAAACTATACACCTGATTTTTTTTAATTTCCCAATAAAGCTATTTTGTAAATTCTTCCTTTGGGCTTTCCCTAGTTCATGTTTTGGGTCGTCAACTTAAATGGCCCATATAAACATCATCACCCAATGTGAAGCAGAGAGAGGAAATCACACCTGAGCAACCAGAGAGAGGAACGAAATGGTGAAAGTGATATCTTTGATCGGACAACTGAGCAGAGCGAAAAAGCAATAGTGTAAATCATAGAAGAAGCAGCAGAAGAAAGAAAAAAGTATTCTTCCTACCTCTTCATCGATGAAAGGGCGTTCGGGTTCCCATCCCCGACCCAATTCTTTCCTCCCTCAGTACCTCCGCAGAATAGGCAAGGTTCATTTTCCTACTCTCACATACTGACATACATGGAGAAATAAGAAGCTGTTTAGGATTCTATCGATTGCATATAGAGCTGATAAATAATGATCCTCCTACTCGTAAAATATTTTTGAAGATGTCCCATAATTCACATCTCACTGCATTAATTAACAACATTGTTTGAGCTTATGCATTTGGTTATGAAAGATGAATGGTTGCCGTTAGGAGTTCTGTTTCTTATTATCAATTTTTTTCAGATGAAGGACGGGAATTTAGTTGTGTGAATAAAGAAATGAATCCTAGATTCTCATGCGTTCTTCTGTCTATTTGCATTTTTCCTCCTAGTTTTGTTGTTTGTGTTAATTCGGTGCCGGAAATGTGATATTTTTGAAGAATTGAGCTCGTGGGGTTAAAGCTGTGGCAAATTCTATGTGAACAATATTTTGTACATGGTTTTAATTGGTAAAGGGACCTATTATTCTACTGCACTATTATCATTATTTATGAGATGGGTGACTGATATTGGTTCCATTTTTATCATTGGATAAATTACAAGCATATAGAGTACCAGATCAACACCAGACAGTGACTAGGTTGCCTTTGGGTCGATCAGATTTCTTTCTAGCTGCTCGGATTTTTCATTGTCCTCAACGACCACTTTCATCAAGATTTGATATGTTATTTCTGTGTTAATTAACAATTTGTTCTCAGACAATAAATGACAGTTTCCCTAGCTATGTTATCCTTGCTGCCACTGAAACTGAAGAAATATGTCAGATATCCTTGCTAATTAGGCCTAGTTTCAATTGATGGAATTTGAGATTTTCTCAGCACGGTTCATTTCACTCTGCTGTGATGTTATGAGCTGCTCAATGGTTGTCTGTCAACCTTGTTGCCAATGAATTTGTAATCTAAAAATTCAAAGCCCCATTCCAGATATTTTCATAATATTTTGGGGTTTCTCCAGTTTATTGGGCACAGTCCAATAAGACAAACAAAGAAAAACTTATGAAACTTTCGCTCGGGATTTTATGGGAGGCACCAGTCTTGGTTCTAGTGGGAGATGAAATATGATTTGATTTGATGGCTTTTATAATGAGATGGTTTTTCAGTAATGCATTTATAAATCCAATTTGATTACTCCAAGTGATGATAAATTACCTAGTGTTTGACAACTATTTTCAAGAAGTTACCATCTGCTAACTCCCAGACATATCATAATTTGTATTTCTAATGAGACAAGCTGATTGAAGTGTTCTTTTGGAAGGAAAATTTTGAAACTGAACACATGTAGTGAATGTAGGCAGTTTCTGATCTTTTTGTTTGGGATTGGTGTAACTTCAATATGATACTGGGTTATAGAACCAGTAACTACGAAAGGATCAGCCACTCTTATTGGACAATCCTTCCTTTCTAGTGTAATTTATTTAACATTCAAATGGCAACGCAATAAGTCTTTGGCAGAGCCAGAATTAAAATACTGGAACTTTCAACATCTTGGGAAAACACGGAAAAATTATGAGAGGCTGATGTTGGATGATGCAACTTGCAAGGGCTGATAGAAAACAAAAGGCATGGAAAGTTACACTTAAGAAATATATTATTTGTGTATCATTATAATTCAGGAAGCATAGAAGTAGACTAGTTATCTTAAATTTGGTATGATACTAATATATGATTACCAGAAGTTCTACGTGTACAGTGCAAAGTGCCTTTGCGTTGGCCTTAATGGACTCAATCGAATAGGCTTCAGAGCAAGTGAAGACTTTGGGTAATGTCATTTAACCATTATGATCGTTCAGATCTTTTCAGTTGCTTTATTTCTTACCTGCGGACATGTCTATATTTTAGTTTGTGATCTGTTATACACACAATTTATGACTGTCTACGTAGGGTTGAAACTTGCATTTCTTTTCAGGATCCCTGTGAATATCAGAAGCCTGATTGAAGCACTGTGCTTTGTATCTCTCATGAATTTATAAATACATATGTTTTTACTCTTCTCCTTAAATGATATCCATTTCTTTTGGTTGGCTGCAGTGGCAACAAATGGACATTGAATATACTTTCTGGCAAATGCTTCACCTATGTACGTCCCCGAAAGTGGTGTAAGTATCTGGCGTCTAAAGATTGTGGGTGGTGTGAGTTATTTTTCTAGGTTTACTGATTGAGTATTGGATGGTTATTCAAATTTTGGAACACTATTTTTTGCATAGTGAATTATTCTTTTATGTAGCTTCCCTCTATTTAAAATAACGGAGGCAAAATTTTCAAATAAAAATTGCAAGTTAACTTTTACACGAGGATTGGCAGCAAGCCTTTACTTTAATTTAGTCTTGTTATCTAAAGAATCCAATAGTGTCATCTAAAATCCTTGAAATGTTATCCGAAGAACCTATAGCATACTGCATGCCTGGCTAGGCAATGAATTATGTCCCTATTTCATTGTGTGAATTATAGTATACGCATGCCAGGAGACATGGTTTTATACTTATTGCCGTTTCTCTATTAATATAAACTCAATAGCGTTTATTATAGTCATTTAGTAACTCATTCACAATGCACATTGTTCAACCCCTCTGAAATTTGAATTAGCTAAGTCTAGTTTTGTTAGTACCTAACCGATGCATAATGGTTTGAAATGTACTTATGGGGTAGTCTGTGTATTTTGAGAGTGGTGGTAGTTATCATCCCCCGACATGGACACTTGTGTCTGATACGACACGTGTCGGATATGGACGCACCACCCTAGTTGAAGTGTCCATTCAACGCAAGGTGGTAGTGATGGATAGTGCACGAGACAGTTTTTAGGTGAATCACTATTCATGATTTTGCTTGTATGAGTTGTGTTTCTGGTAATTTTGCTATTCCGTGGTTCTTAAAAGAAAAATTGTGTTCCTCTTCATTTCTTTATAATATTTTTGCATTTCTAATGATATTTCTTCATGTCGCATGTACTATGAAATGGATGCAGATATCAACACACAAAGTACCATAAGCATAAGTGTTCTTTATTTTTTTACCTCTTTGTCCAGTTATATACTTCAGTTTAAATCATTTTATTGCCGAGGACTCTATTTGCTAAGCTGTGCAGTTTGGTCTTGTCATCTTTAGCACTAATATGTCAAAAAGATTTTTCAACTTGAAGAATCCTGTTCATTCAACATTATGAGCATGTTTGAGCCCCATTTTTGAAAATAATGCATTTTGCAATAGTATTTTGATAGAGAGTGTGGTTAAAGAATATGAAAAAGTTTTGGGTTTGCGTGTAATATTATTTTATTGAAGAATGTGTGATTGAAAAAAAGAGAGAGAAATGTATTTTAGAAATAATGGGAATCAAACAAGGGTTGTAATCATTACATATCTCTCAATAAACTGATTGACTTGGCATGATTCTGGATGAATGCCACCATAGATTTTGTGAACGAAATAAATTATGCTTGTCATCTTTACTGGTCTTAATTTTAAACTTTAAAGACTTAATGCTGCTTATCTAGTTTATAACTAGAACAATTCTTTGGTCACTTTTGTTAATGCGATAACAGTAGCTTTAGCCTGATCACATATTTACGTTAGATCTTTCTGTTTTGTGGGAATAGATGAACTTATCCTCTTTATAGTTTGGTGTTTTAGCTGATATTGAACCATTTCCATGTTATATGAGTTTGCACTTTTCATATGTTGCTTCAAGTATATTGCATGATTGGCGAATTTCTTGTTGGTTGATTTCATCATTGTTTTATGACCTCCACTTAGTTTGTCACAGTCTATCTAAATTATGACTGGGAACAAACAATTTGATAGGTTTGACAGGTTAACTCACAGAATTCATAGTTTTTCTTTATGTTTCTTTGTTGCAGAAACAAAAAACCAATGGGCATGTGATGATCCTGCTTTTGTTGTGATATGCAGTCTTCTTTTGGTGGTTTCTGCACTAGCTTATTGTGCAGCGTAAGTGTCTGTGAGCTTGCTTTGTATTGTGGATTTACATATTCTTTTGGTTATATGTTGAATAATTAAAGAATATTTTTATTAGTCAATTCTTAGTTGTGATACTTAAGACATCATATTTGCTTTTTCAACATTTGGAGATTTTCTTCAGAAAAGCTTCCATGTCATTGCCCTTCTAACTTGTTCAGAATGTTTCCTTTCACATATTATAATATTTGAGCATTAATGCTGATCTTCCAACGATGTGCTATATGTCATTTGTTTCAGGTATAATGCGGGATATGCTGTTTTTGTGGTTTTTTCAGTACTGCTTTTCCATTTCCTAATAACCGGGGCAGTATTGGCTACATTTTGTTGGTAAGGACAACTGCTGATATGTATAAATAGAGTAATGGTTAATTGCAAGTATCCTTGTTACAATCTCGGGTTTTAATTTTAGTTTGTGAAACTGTAATCTCGTCATGATTTTATGACTTGCGCAATCAAATTCAAAGTAGAAGGACAATTTACCCTTCTTCTCTAGGCCAAACTTCTAGATTAATTATGTGACAATTCAAGTTAAGTTTATCACTTTATTAGAAGAAAAAAATGACGGAAGGCCTCGTCCCAGACTCACAGTGGTAAAGTTGGCTCCTCTGGGAGGCAAGGACATGCATTTTGAATGCATAAATACTCTACATGTGCAGATCGAGCTGTGCATAATTGGACAGTAAACCCCATAAGAAATTCTGTTCCATGATTTGAGTAGTTGTGGAGTGTAAGATTGGTAGTAATATGATGCAGGAAGCAATGGTCATACTGGAATTGTTTATAAATCTAATGAGTGACTTTCCCTTCTCCAAAAACATCTAGGACTTTAAAGTGCTTTGGTCTAATTCTGTGCAATGTTTTGGAAGAAGTAAAACTAATTTTTATAACCACCCTTACTGTAATAAGTTGAGAATTCCAGTTTTAGGCCAAAAATTGCTGAATTTCTTCCCGAGGTCTCAAATTGTATTAGTCCTGGAAAGTTAAATATGGATTATGGGGCACATTAATTATTTTCCTTCTTTTCACTATATCAAGAATGAAATTTGCAGGGTGAAGTTTGTCATCATGGAATGTAAAATAAATTTTAGATGACAACGAATTAATGAAATTTCAGGTAGAACCAGACATCTTATCTGTATTTTGTTTATGGATCAACATGACGTGCTTTCAGCCTTGAACTTGTCAAAATGTTGGATTTGCATAAACCGTCAAAAGCTTGGAGCATCTAGATTTGTCCTTGTGTCAAGTTTATTTAAATTTGTTGATTTGGAAGTTCTGTCCTCAGAAGTTTATGGAACTGCAAAATTAAGAAGAAATTAGTCAAAGGGGAATTAAATTCTATCGGTTTAATGGAGATCTCTTTTGCCCCTGCTTTCCACTTCACCTTATTTTCACCTTAGTAAAGTGAACCTTTAATATGACAACCTTGCCTTTATCTTTGATCAAATCATGCATCGTTTTGGAATTAACCTTCATGATTTCATAAGGTGGCTAAATGGAAACTTATTCAGCAAACTTTATGCAGGTTCTTTACAAACAATTATCTTCGAGAAGAAGCTTTAAACAGCCATGTGGTGGAGCAAAGGGTAGAGTGGCAAGTTCTCAGCTATTCCCTTCCTCTTTTTGACATCTACTTTTTATTTGATAATATCCTTGTTAGGATGAATGGAGTTTTTTGCACTTTTTGGGAAATTCGCACTGCTATTGTTGCAACTGGGGTGTCTTGCTAACTAGGTTTTGACCCATGTTCTGGAGGTTGTATGCCTTTGATGTACATTGCAACTCTTTCTTCCCAATATTCGTGCTGCTTTATGGTTAGTATGATGTGAAACCACTCATCTTCTTGGAGTACAGTCTAAATATATGCTGAGATGCGCTGATGTCTTCATTTTCTGGCAGTGGTGCATTATTTTCTATCACCTCTTCTGGTAGCTCATGGTTTTTTTCCTGAACTGTTATCAAATTTGCTCTTCATGGTGGCTGTTTCCTACTATCATTGCCTCAATTTTCCAATGTATATGTTTGATATAGAAGGTGAGTAACAGAGGGAGGGAAGGTGGTAATAAAGGCACATTTGCATATTCATAAGCACATATCAGGCAAAGTGAACTTTCTATTCATTTATTTTCCTTGATAGATATATAAACCCATCCCTTGAGAATGGTTAATGTTTGATTCTCAAGTCATGTGTCGTTAAGTTATGTTCTGCATGAACACTTGCTTACTTATGGGCAGATTTTCTGACTTTATGTAAAAGAAAATGCTGATTGGTAGAATGATGAGCTTTATTATAACTTTACTCGCAGGATTTTGACGCTAATAATTCGCTTGAAGATTATGACTCTAGCACATTGATTGATCTTCTCCCAAACCTTCCACTATGGGTGATGAATCCAGATTATGAGCGAGTAAGCATTAAATTCACTGTTTAATTATCTTCATTCAACTCAAGTTTTCTTATCATGCAATGAGGTAATTTTATTTGTCGTGAAGGTCGATTGGTTAAACAAGTTTATCCAGGACACGTGGCTATACTTTGATAAGGTGACATATATTATCCTCTGTTAACTTAAGCTGTAAATGTAGTCTCTGTTAATTTGCTCTCAATTTATCTACGTAAATACATTTTTGATAGGTAGCCTGTGGAATTATTAAAAGCACAGCAGAACCTATTTTTTCTGAGTACATAGGCAAGTTTCAGATAAAATCCATAAATTTCAAGCATCTTACTCTTGGAAATCTTCCTCCCAAAATTCATGGTAAGTAAATATTGCACTCATTTGAAGTCTTTATT
>CAIGRQ010106055.1:0-11173 GCA_903798375.1 Fraxinus sp. D2006-0159 | reverse complement strand
ATTTAACATAATTTTATATATTTAACACACTAACAACTAACATTACCTTCAAAATAACTCAGCCCGTGCATCGCACGGGCAAGAACTAGTATTCAAAAAAGTGTCGAAAAAGTGAGAAACACCAATCAGAATCTTAGAATACATAAGAGATGGTTGATTTTTTCCTACATCATGTCTCTTTGTGATTCACTTCTATTAATTAAACATGGGACGTAACTTCATTTTAGGAACACGACACACTATAAATTGAACGTGAGAGAAATACTTCAAAAATTACAAATTATGTTCGTGTCAATAATTCAACATTCCACGGGAACCACAAAGGGATACCCTAAGTAGTCATCATAGAGATCATACAAAAGTCAAAAGTCGAAGACATGGGGCAGGATGGTCATGGTAAATTTATCGATTGAACCAGGATGGACATATTCCAGGTATATGTAAAACCTATTACCAATAACGACGCGTTCCAGAATTCCAAGTAATTGTTTGATAAAACTTACAATGAGTTGATAAAGCAACTATTTTTTATTTTCATAGTTAACACTTACTATTCCAAACAAATATTTATTATTTTTTTAATATCTCATATCTAACATTCAAAATGTAATTCACAATAATTTAACATAATTTTACATATTTAACACACTAACAGTACCTTCAAAATAACTCAGCCCGTGCATCGCACGGGCAAGAACTAGTATTCAAAAAAGTGTCGAAAAAGTGAGAAACACCAATCAAAATCTTAGAATACATAAGAGATGGTTGATTTTTTCCTACATCACGTCTCTTTGTGATTCACTTCTATTAATTAAACATGGGACATAACTTCATTTTAGGAACACGACACACTATAAATCGAACGTGACAGAAATACTTCAAAAATTACAAATTATGTTCGTGTCAATAATTCAACATTCCACAGGAACCACAAAGGGATACCCTAAGCAGTCATCATAGAGATTATACAAAAGTCAAAAGTCGAAGACATGGGGCAGGATGCGAGAAAGATTGGTCATGGTAAATTTATTGATTGAACCAGGATGGACATATTCCAGGTATATGTAAAACATATTACCAATAACGACGCGTTCCAGAATTCCAAGTAATTGTTTGATAAAACTTACAATGAGTTGATAAAGCAACTATTTTTTATTTTCATAGTTAACACTTACTATTCCAAACAAATATTTATTATTTTTTTCATATCTTTTATTTTCATTTGCTTCCCCCCAAATTATTGTGTTATTTTCCTATAAATTGAAATACTTTACATGCATATGATTATAGATAGTGAGTTTGACTTTTCAAATTTAGAGAGTCAAACTTACTATTTAAATTAAAATGTTAATTTCAGGGCTTGTTTGGAAATTTCAGTGCATCCGTTTTGAGCGTTTATAAGTAGATCAATTTTTAGTGGATTTAATAGCGATTTTTAAAATTGTCCACCCTATACTTGAAAGTTTATCATCTACCGGTTCTTGAAAGTTTTTTAAAGAATAAAATCACATGTACGTTCATTAGTAAAAATTAAAAGTTTATTGTTTCTTGTATGAATTTTTTTTTCCTCATAAGTGATATTTATAGGTAATTTTTTTACATATAAGTTAATATTTTTAACTAAAAAATTAAATAAAATTAAATATTTACTAAATCCTGAGTTAATATTTTTTTTACTTATGAGTAAATTTTACAATTATAAGTTGATATTATACTTTTAGATAATTTTAATTGAGTTTTTTTCTTGTAACTTTTTTATATTTATAAAAGTTTACATAAAAGTGGTTTACTTATAAGTAATTTTTTAATTATTAGGTAATTTTTCTTATCTTATAAGTAATATTTTTCTTATTAAGTATTTTTTTAATTATAATTTAATTTTTTTTTCTTATAAATCATTTTTTATTTAATATATTTTTCTTATAAATTAGTTTTGAAGAAAATATGTCGGTTAAAAATAATTATCTTATAAAGGGTAAAATTAGAAGAGAATATTAGAAACGTCCAAAACTCGTCGATTGATAGGTTGAGAGAACTAGTCAAAATTACACTACACCGATTTTGGACAATTTTTAAACCATCTGAAATTGCTGCTAAAAAAAATTAGCAAACACCGATTTTTCCAACCCTTCATAAACGATGACATCCAAAACCCGTGAAAAGAAAACTCTCAAGCAAATCCTAAAGAGTTTCTTGGAAGACTATTTTAAGGGTTGACTCTTTAAAATAAAGTGTATCTTATGCTTAAAGAGTCTATTGGAAGTGTTCTAATTAAATTAACAATTTTTTTTACAATAAAATTAAAATAATATGTTAGAAGAGAAAATAATTGTGCTGTGATGATTTAACTAAAATACGAAATAAATATTATTTATGAAGATGAAATATATATGAAATGTTTAGCGTTTACTTAAATAAAATCGTAATTTAAACAAAAGCACAATTATGTTGTTTATTTAGAGCGCTTTTTGAATTCACGATCAAATTGCTAACAACTTTTAAATAACATCACATTTTGAAGGATTTGTATACACGTACATAATTTTATGATCGGTCCCCCTCCATGCGAGGGTGTGAACACCATTATGTACAAGTAGCATAATTCAATTTTAAATTTCATGGATCTTGCCATATTCACGATGGATAAATGAAAATGTCGAAATAAACATTAAGAGCTCAAAGGAAAAAGTAAAACCCCCTCGATGACAAAAATTAATTTGCTCAAGTGCAGAGCAATATTTAAACAACTTGGTGAAAAGAGAAGCCCAAAGGAAAGAGCAGTGCACCAAATCCAAAACGTTCAACTTCTTAAATTAACGCGAGCATGATAGGCACAACTTCTAACCCTAATCAATGACAATTTAATCTACCAAAAACAGTGATAGTACGTACGTCCCTTCATTACGAACAGGACGACTTAAATTATAATAATTCCACTTAGTATAACTCGATAACAGACACGGAAGGGACGATTCTACCACTTCATTGGGGAATAGCCCCTTTTTATTCTTGATACTCCATAATATTACCTAGGTCCACACAGCAAGAAATGCAAGTGCTTTTAGCGATGAACTCTCTAAAGTTCAAGAAAAACGAACTCTTCAACTGCAGGCACTTTGCCAATCTTCTTAAGCGTATCTTTATCAGGTTCTTCATCTACTCCAATTGCCATTATGGCTTTTGTCCTCTTAGCAGTTCTTCCCACACTCATAAAGCTCACATTCACATTAGTCTCTCCAAGGATGTTTCCGACTCTTCCAATCATGCCCGGTTGGTCTACTTGACGGCATAAGATGAGATTTCCATCCAGACTGACATCGACTCCGAATGATCCGACACATGTTAGATGAGGTATCCCGTACTTAACTCTCCCTTCAATGCTAATATTTCCATTCTCTGTCAAAGCACTCGCAAATTTTGACTCCACGTTACTTACCTGTACCTGGATTGAGTCGATAGGATTCTCAGATGACGAGTCCACCAAAACTCGTTCCTCACTAATTCGGAGACCCTTTTGCTTGGCAGTGAAATCAGCATTGACAAGGTTGATATGGGAGTCAGATATAGGCTCGATAATGCCTTTTGTTATCATGGCACGGAGCAGTCTGGTGTCCAAGTTATCCGGATCCCTAGCTGATTTGTAGACCACCTTCACAGATTGAATTCCGCTCCCTCCAGCAACTAACTGTACAGCTAGCCTACCCAGTTTCTCTGCTAGTGTAACATAAGGAGCTAATTCCGATAAAACCTGAATACAGAAATGGGAATTTTTTATTATTCACCTAATGAAGTTCAGAAGTAATTGATCCAATGAAGCATGTGTAGATAGTAACTTGTTTTAGGTTTTTTTCTTTTTTTTACCTCAGGAGGAACCATAGGAGCATTGACTGCAGTAGCAGAAAGTTCCCCTCTCAGTGCACCTACAACTGCCTCGGCAATTTCGACTGCGACTCCTTCCTGATTTTTAAGTATTAAAGTTAACGGCTCAGATGACATGCAAATGATGCAACATCTACAAGAAATTCATACCTGTGCTTCCTTTGTGCTTGCTCCAAGATGTGGTGTAACAGTAACATTCTCGTGTTGCACTAATTTGCTTTCTTTAGGTGGGGGCTCCTCTGTGAACACATCAAGTGCCGCCTAATATATACCATGATGCACAGAAAATCAGTTTCACATAGAATTAACAAGGTCTTCAGGAATTTTGTCCCCTTCTTGGAAACAAAAAATCCACCATATGATGTATGAAAAAAGATGCAAAGTAACGGTTAAAATCCGAGAATATGCCAAACAGATACAACTGGGCTGAAACAGAGTATTAGTAACTCGTAAGGTCATTTCAGTTTTTGATAATGCAGTAGGTCGAAAAATTTGGACAAAATGTGGAAATTACTCTCGAAGAGTATACCTGTGCAACTGTTCCATTTTCAAGGGCCCTCACTAAGGCATCTTCATCGATAACACCGCCTCGAGCTACATTTATGATGCGGACACCCTTTTTCATCTTTGAAAAGGTTTCATCATTAAATACCTTGTTAGTTGTAGGAGTAAGAGGCATATGGAGTGAAATGAAGTCTGCAGTGGAGATGGCCTGATCAAAAGAGACCAACTCAACACCAATAGCACGGGCCCTATCCGCTGGAGCATAAGGGTCGTGTGCAATAACATGCATGCCGAGTCCTTTTGCGCGTCTTGCAACTTCAGAACCAACCTTACCAAATCCCATAATTGCTAATGTCTTCCCAACCAGAGAAACACCAACATACTTGTTGCGTTGCCATTTTCCTGTCAACGTTTAATGAAGAAATAATCAACTCATATGAAATCGGTTTTGCAAGATAAGCAATAAATTGGACAACTTAACCATATGAAATTACTATACAGGTGTTAGGTTTCTAATTAAATAAATTATCCAAGGAAATATTCAGCTTTGTTATAATGTTTGCATCAATAAGGGAAAGGGTCGAGATCATCCAAGCATAAAATACATTGTCACTTTGCAACTTTTTCTTCAGGCAGTGACAAAATAATAAACACAAGAAATGTGAGATTTTTTCTTCAAGCCACAAGGAGCAGAAAGCTAGCAATGGAAAATTTTACACAAACATCTTCTGGTTATTTGGCATGTCCCATGCTTCTAGACATTAAAAACTTTGAAGCCAATGCAGCCACTTACTCATGCAGGACTAAAGGATTCTCCTCATAAGTTCATGATGGTGAGTAAAAATAATGGAAGTAGTCAAGACTATACAAATTATTAGAAGTACAGCTGTTATTGAAATACCTACAACAAGGAGGTTAGTAGTATTCCACACATACAAAAGACATTGGAGGACTGCATTTGACCACAAACAGCTAAAATAAAAGGTCACCCCATAACTAGGAATACAGCAAAACTTTCAGATGCCCCACATTTCCTTTTTTTTCATAAACATAAAGGATTTGAAATAATAAATCCAAATCATGACCTTGCATTGGATAGTTCAGTTCAAATCAATCTGGAGTCAAATGAGATGGTAGAAACAATTCAGAAGTACTCCTCTTGACCATGTTTGTATATGATTCCAAGCACAAGATTAGTTTGTACAAGGTTATACTTTTCAATCTTTTTTACTCGCTCCTCCAGAACCACGGTCAATGAGATTGAAATATGCAAAGAATTGTGCAACGACTTATAGGTTATCTCACACTAAGGCAGAAAATTAACAACCAAAAAATCTAGTAAGCCAGATCAAGATATTTACTTTTTCCTCTTTTCTCTCAGACTTTGCTCAGCAAGCTTACAGATCTAACCAATTCGATGAATTAGTCCTAAAGGTTCACAGCGAACTACTATTGACAGTAGCAAAAATATGACGCAAATCCATAGCCATTTAACTGGTGTTGATTATCCTCTGTTTAGCAAATTAACTCAAAACTATAGATAAAGAATAAACAGAGAACAACGACAAGACTATCTTTTGTTTTAATTGAATCATACTCTGTGAACACATAAAAGAATTGAAATATATATACCAGCTTTCATGGAAGCATCAGCTTGTGCAACATTACGCGCCATGGAAGCAAGTAAAGCAATGCCATGCTCCGCCGCAGCAATGGTGTTGGCGGTTGGGGCATTGACCACAAGACACCCAAATTCCGTCGCCGCTTGCAGATCCATCCACCTTAAGCCGCCCCTTCGCCGCCTCAAAAACCTGTCTCGTAACCTTAGTCCCACTCCTCACAATCAACGCATCACACAACGAGATCTTGGCACACAATTCATCAGGGGACAAGTTATACGAACACTCAACATTCCCGAAGGTTCTTAGCAAATCCAGACCCGCTTCTCCGAGTTTTTCGGATACAAGGATTGTGGGCCTTTCAGTTTTGACAACGTTGTAGGGATCCCGGGTTCTTGACAACAAATCGGACTTTGATTCGAAAGTTTCGAGGACATTGAATACTGGCGTTTTTTGCAATTTTCTCGAAAAACGGGAACCTTTAACGAGCGACAGTTTTTGAAGGGAAATGGATGAATTGGAGAATGAAAGGCGCCTTGAAAAGATTGATTTTTTCTGGGAATCAACATTTCTTGTGCTGAAATTGATGGGATTTTTTGCTGCACGAGAAATAGAGCTGGTAGCCATGTTTCAAAAGTCGTTGGAACTTGGAATAGGGAGAGTTCGAAGGAGGAGATTTAGAGAGAGAATCCCAATTGTCAGCAGATCTTTAAGAATATAAATAAATACATGAAATATGTATATTGTCAGATGTTATTTTACATTTTCACCCTTCTCTTTATCATACATCATAATCTTGGTGGTTGTGGGATTATGACATATTAAACTCACCAACTTATTTGAATTTAGACACATTTGAATTTGATACATGACGTTGTCAAAATATCAAAATGTGGGTTTCAATACAAAATTATGGCATTGGATCACTTAATTTAGAGTAATGTTATTAATCCTCAGTGGGATTACAAATAAAGTGTATGTAACTCTAATTGATTGGTTAAATGAAATGTGAAATTAAATGACTTATTTAATGTCACTTATATTTAACGTCACATAAACTGTGTTTGTAACCCCAATAGGGATGAATATCATTACTCCTTAATTTAACTGCATAGAATCATTTTTATATTAAAGATATAAAGTTAAATTGTGTTTGTAATCCCAATAGGGATGAATATCATTACTCCTTAATTTAACTGCATAGAATCATTTTTATATTAAAGATATAAAGTTTAGGCTCACAAGTCACAATATGACAATGTTCATTTAAGTTGTCAAATTTGTTCCCTTTATTGCTCTTAAATCCCCTTTTCAGATGAACATTTTTTAAGCCACGCGTTGTATAAAATAATATTATTTTTCCAAATACATTGGAAAAGCAAAAATGTTTATTTTCTCATATAAGCATTTTTAAGGTGACATAAATTTCTATAATATACGTGCGGAGAAACAATATTTGATGGCAAGATTCAAATGCCCGTCGATCGAGGAAAGTTCTCGTGAAGGTTTATTCATTTATAAAATATTCTTTATATTCACCAACAATAATGCCAGACGTACGGAATGTGGGCTTTTTACTTTGACTTAAAAAAATATAATATAATATTTTTCACGTAAAAATGTTAGAAATTTATGATGTAATTGTCTTAAGATGTCAAACGAAATCAAAATATTACATTCTTAATACTCTTTTGAAGTGCTCACGACTAGTTTCTCACATGTTAACAGTGCATGAAACGGTCAATCATAATAAATGTTACGACGCGTCATGGTAGGTCGTTTCACTAATATTTTCAAAAATTTATATAATTTGCTTTAAAAATTCTTCGACAATTGTACATAGTCGAATTCATAAATTGTCATGTCACCTCAAAACTCTTTTCGATAACTATATCACTGACATATCGAATGGTCTAAACGGACATCGAAAATAATTAAACATACATCTTAAAAAAAACGTCTAACTAGTCTTTTCTTAAAAAAAAAAAATTATTTTATTGACGTTTATTATTTTTGCGCCACAAGTTTCTCAATATAATTTACATCATTTTATTAAAAAATTTAAAATAGGGTATAGCGTCAAAAATTTCTAATAAATTTTTTGTTACTTTATATGAGGTATGAACTGTTATACTACTTTTTTCCCTCAAATATTTTTACATTTGAAAAACTCTTAATAAAATTTTTTCGATGGGGAGGTGTTTTATTGGGAAAAATTTTGGATGTACAAAATTACTAACAAAAATTTTATTACTTTATATGTAGTATGAATTGTTATACTACTTTTTTTCTTGTGATTATTTTAACATCTGAAAATTTCCTAATAAATTTGTTATATTTGAAATTTTGATGACATGTCTTATGTAAAATTTTCTAATAAAATGATGAAACTTATATTGAGAAATTCTTAGTGCAAAAATGATCAATGTTAATGAAATAATTGAATTTTTTAAAAGAAAATGCGAGCTAGACTTCTCTTTTTATGATGCACGTTTGACGCACGTTTAATTATTTTTATGTTCATTTGGACCATTCGATAGGTCAATAATGTAATTCTTGAAATGCGTTTCAAGATGATATAGGCGATTTATAGATTCGATTAGTGTACAATTATTGGAGAGTTTTTAAAATTAGTATGTATCGAAATTTTTTCGAATTATTAGTTTGGAACGACCTACTAAGACGCACCGTAACATTAACTATGATTGATCTTTTCATGCGCCGTTAACGATGTGAAAAATTATGTCGTGAGCACTTTGAAAATGGTATTAGGAATATAATGGGTTGTTCTTTTTGTGTTTCAGTTTTTAGTTTTGAGTTTTTGTGTTTTAACTGTCTATTTTGAGATTGTTGAAAACGCATTATTTTTTTCATTTTGAAAAATTGATTTCAAAAATAAAAAACGAAGTTTTGGTTTTGTTTTAACTGAAAACAGCTAAAACGTCTTTTTTGGTGTTTTTCGTTTCTTTGTAAATTTTAAATTCGTTTTTGGAAATTCGTTTATAAAAATAGGTAAGTAAACGTGATTTCAGTATTTTCAAAAATTAAAAACAGTCTGAAAACAGCAAAGAGAACTTGCCCTAATATTTCGAGTTTATTTGACATCTCTAAATGATCCTTAAAATTAATAAATTTATAAATTTAATGATTGATAACATTTTTACGCGAGCATCGTAAAGAGAGAAAAAGTGAGTGACATTGAAATTTTATTTTTGGATTACATTATTTGTACACAGTGTACATCTTGATTGACATCATTTTATGTGTTAAAAATATGATAATTGATTTAAAAAGATGTTGTCAAGATCAATGTATCAAAATTTATCATTTCACATGCGTGTAAATCAATATGTCAATGTTTATGTACATGTTATGATGCTTTAATTGTTTCAAGTAACATGTTTTGTGATAAGGAATATACTGGCAAGCTTTCTTTCCTTCATTTAATGCTTGACAATTGAAATGTTCAAAATGTTAGAGAAAACTGCACCATTGGTCTCTGCTATATTGCTTGAGTTGTAAGTTGATTTTCAAAATTAAAAAGGAACAATTTGAGCCTCATTTTTTGGTGAAAAAATGAGTTCTATAATAGTAATTCTTAAAGAATGTGTGGTTAGAAAGTATGAAAAAATTGAATTTACGTATAAAATTATTTTAGTAGGAAAATGTATAATTAAATAAAGTTCGGCAAAAAAAATGAGTTCTAAGAAAATGTGATTCAAACAGGAATTTAGTCTCGTTAAACAATCACACCGAATTTGCTTTGGAGATGGTAAATTTTGTAAAAGGAAAACAATAACTAGAGGTGATGCCTCTATCCAAATATCGATTCACTAAAAAATTGATTTTATCGAACGCTAAATACTGCTTCGGCAAAAGGTATGAAAAACAAAAGATGGTCACAAGTAACACAATACTACTGTGTGATTTCAAATTGATTGATCAGTTATTTATTTCATTCGGAAAAAAAATATCATTAATTCATATTTAAGAAGTCATAATTTCAAGTTCTAGCATACACCGAGTACATAATTGTTCATCCTCATTTTGCATCTTCAATTAAAGTTATCCTTTTAGTGGGGCGGAGGTCATAAAAATCCAGGTGGGCAAGGAAATTTTTGGATAGATAAATGGTCATTGTAAGACTTTAGAGTGGCGAGGATTGCACAGAGACAAAAGGTTGAAGACAAATCTGCAACTTGACAATAATTTGAGGACTAATGCCAAATTTTCCGAAATTGTTATTTCTTTAATTATGGGGCGAGGATAATTATGTCTTTTGAACAGAGTCTGAGATCCCACCAACCATGTGGGCAATGAATCGGACTTTTCGCCGCCTACCTCTATCATGCCGCGCACCAATAATCATTTTCTTCAAATTTTTATTTTTAATCATACATTTTTTCAATAAATAATTTTACACATAAATTTAAATTTTTTTCTTACAAAATTTATTTTTCTAAATAACGAGGTTCAAACAAACCCAAAAATATCACACGATTGGTATTTATTCAAGCCTTCATTACATCAATGGTTACATGTTGGAAGTGATTATGAGTTTGTGATTATGAGTTAGAGTAGTCATGTTACTTGTACAAAGTTAGGTTACAAAATTGGCTTATAAAATACGTGTTGTCAACATCTTGACCAATGATTTGAAAAACAGTTTTTGAAATCAATGACCTAGATCTTACCACATCATTTTGTCAACACAATAAGAAGAGTAAAAACTTGGAAGGTGAGTGAACCTGGACGGTTTTATGCCAAATGGAGAGCAGCCTACCTACCCCATTGTTAAAATTATACAGTTATATTACCATGATTTTGCTTTTCAGTCACAGTTTCAATGAAATCCCAATTAGGTCATTGACTATAATCAAATCACGTAGGACAATCATTATTTGAATTTTTTTTACATACTCATTTTTAACTACGCATTCATATAATAAAATATTTTGTATGTAAATTTAAATTTTTTCTTACTTTTTAACCACACATTCTCCTAAAAATCACTTGTCGAAACTCGAAACTTTGTTTTTTCAAAATAATGTTTCTCAAACATGACTTTCGATTTTACTTACCCTATCAGATCTTTTTGTAAATTTGTTGACTTAACTTTCCACTCCTTCGTTTGCATTCTCCCTCTCCTCTCTTTTCCTACACTGATCTTT
>CAIGRQ010106048.1:0-17451 GCA_903798375.1 Fraxinus sp. D2006-0159 | reverse complement strand
CACAAGCAATCAAACACACCCTTAGAGGAATCTTTTAACCACACTCTATCCAAAAAATCATTATACATTTCTTCCAAAATCTCATTTTAATAGAGTTCAAACAAGAAAAAGTGATGGTAGATATGGTTTGGTTCGATTAGGTGGAGTTTTGTTCCTTCATCATGTTCGATTGAGTTCAATTTTGATAAGACCATTGTCCAACTAATTTATCTGTAATGGGTTTGAAATGGAGAAAAAAAAAAGATGATTTGTTTCGATTTTCTGTTTTTTACTTGAAAAAACTATTATAGAAGATTCACCGTCGTAAATTTTATAGTTTTACTTTAATGCTTTTTAATTCAAACTCCAAAAGTCTTTATATAAATTAGAATAAAGTTTTATCTAATTGAGAGATTAAAAAATAGTTTAAGAGCTGAATTAAATTTCAATACTGAGAACACCAAGATTAACTAATTTTTCTTTTAAAATCCAAATCAACTATATTTTAACAAATTACGTTGAACCAATTAATTCGATCCGATTTTGATCCAAGTATTTTGAAGAAAAAGAATGCATGTGCCAATTGAAAACATTATGCTATTTTTTTTTTTTTTTTTATGTTTTCTTATTTTTTCGATAAATAACGAGTGTATTTTAGTAATTAAATATATTGTACCATTGATAGAAGCAATTTCTCTCCCCCTTTTTTTTTTTATTTTTGGCAGTGGAATAATTTTACTATCGTAACAAATGTGAGACAATTACGTAAGCAAATCAAGTGTTGGAGACAACTTTTGAACTTTACTTTAATCCATTCTTGATTTGACAGTCCACTTAATCCATTACTTATTATGGATAATTGAGATGGCTAAATCATAAAGATTGAAGACTATTTTGCAATCATGGTAGGGTATCTAAGAGACTAGACATTTAACCAAACCCACATTTTTGCCCCCACTAAAAACGACTTTTTTTTGACAAATTCATGTTGTCAATTTTTTATGTGTATTCAATCGATCATCCCTCCTTTCTATCGATTCCCTTGTTGGCCTAGTAACGCGCCAACCATGCCTTAATAGGATAAAGATAGTTAAGTTTTAACCCCTTCAGGGTGGTCGAGTTGGTGGAGCGGAAGAATGCGGAGATCGAAAGTCACCAGTTCGAATCCCCTGTCAACACTTTCTCGATCGAGCCGTCGCACCGGACTTGCTTAGTGCTATTTTTTTCTCCTGTGTGGTTTGTGGGTTACTGTACATGGAGCGAGATTTATCTAGTACGCACTCATGGGTAACGACTGCGGTTTCCTACGTGAACCAAAAAAAAAAAAGATAGTTAAGTTTTAGGGTAATGTTATCCATCCTCACTGAGGTTACAACCCCAATCTATATAGCGTTAATGTGGATTAAATGATAGACACTTTTCATTTAACCTATTATTTAGAGTCACCTAAACTGGAGTTGTAACTCCAGTGTGGATGAATAATATTATTCTAAGATTTATGTTCCAATTGTATAATTGTTTCTTATGCATGTCGCAATATTGGTGTTCATCCCATTAATATATAGCGACTTCCAAGTGATAGTTGTCGATTTATTTACTTTTCTTAAAAGAAAAAAGAATTTTTTTCCCCCTTAATATTAGCTGAGTTATGATTAAATACTAAACTAGTTTGTAAAGTCGTATAATAAGAATTTCGGTACTTATTTAAGATATTATTTTAAACTCGTTATCGAATTAGATCAAATGATTTTTAACAATTTTAATTGTTATTGTAATATTATAAAAGACAAATCAAACTATTTTTAAATATGATATTACGATTAAAAAATACGATATTAATTGTAACATTATATAGCATAAACTTAACAAAATATGCTATTTATTAACATTTAAGACAATATAGTATATAAATTGTAAGTTCTAGAATATATTATGAGTGTGTCTGGCGTAGCTTCTCACCAGATTTTGAGCAATTAATTGACCGTTGCTTTACTGCAGAATGGAGCCCACAACTGATGCAAATCTGGCAATGTAAAAATGAATTACCAAAGAAGCCCATATGTCAAGCAAAATGAAATAAATATTAAGGGCAAAAACGTCATTCTCTCCTAAACTGGTCCAATACTGCGGCTGCATGTTAGATTAACTTGGAAATTTTTGAAAAGCAACGGTACAAAATTTACTTTGCAACGACTGAAATTACAATTTGAAGATCTCCCAGACACAGCCTATGCGAAGTATAGTTGCATTCTATATACAAGATATTTTGCGAAAATTGTTTCTCGTGGAGTTTTATATCGTTTGGATATTAGTTAGCAAGAAATTACGAAGGGATCGAAAATGTTTAATCTCACGAGTATTATTCGACGTCGAACTATTGAATCGAGGAATTTAAACATCTTAACTACATAAAAAGGGAAAATTATAAACACCATTATAGATAATTTCAGCAACAAACAACATACTAAATTTTCATAGATATATCATCTATGTTTGTGTCGAAAGATCCAAAATCACGCCAAAATGTAAGAATAATATCATTGTCTAGAAGTGTTTCTCTTAAAGAAATTAAATAGTGGCTCATGTTCTGTATGTGGTACTATACGAAACCTGAATTTATAAGAGAGGCGTCGTCTTTCACCAGCATCGCCAAAAATTTGAAATAATAAAAAATAGAATAAAATTGATCTTCAAATGGATCTGAATTTTGCCTTCTACAGCGGCCCATGAAGATGAAGAAAGAAAGACTGGTCCATTGTAAGTATTGGGTCCACGGCCCAATACGTGGTTGGAGAGTGCGAGCTCATTTCATAGCCTAATGTACCCAGCCATCAGAAGTCTGCAAAACTTAAAAATAAATAAATAGAAGAGAACGGACATAGGGAAAAGAACCTCGTATGATTATGGTCCGTAGCTTTCAATTGTAAGATTTTGGGTCTTCAATCTATAAATTTAAGAGAATTTAGGTCCTTACTGATGAAACTGTCAATGTAGATGTTAAAATCGCATGCGTTTGAATTGAAAAGAAATGCTAAGTGGTTGGTGTGTTTTTCTCTCATGCTTTAAGACATATGAAAGTTGGATGTTATTTCGGTATTTTCATTGACAGTTTCAACGAACTAGGTTCTCAAATTCATTTAGTTAAATACGATTAGGACATAAACTCTCACTTCTATACAATCTTATTTTCTTCCATTATACGTTTTCTTATATACTCAATGATGTAGATTAATGCTTTGCAAGTTGTGAGACGGCTACTTTGAAATATCAAATATTCTTCTTTGGAATTTAAAGAAAAAGATCGGCAAGCTATTTATTAAAATTGTATTCAAATTATTGTTGATAAACTTTTATGTATTTTTTTTATGTCACTTTTGTGTCTTTTTGCGAAAATGATTATCTTTCCATTATTCATTGTTGTATGCTAAACTTATCTCCTTCAACTTCGTTCTCTTGTTGTAGCTTTCTATCTTTAAATCGTGTGTAATAAAAAGAGGGATTATGTCACCTTGACAGACAGTGATTGATAGATGAAGTAATATAATGTTAATTAGCACGATGTGATTAGATGAACAAAACTGACTGGGTTCAAAACAGATCAATGATGAAGTATTATGCATTATATCAACCATTATGTCAAGTATTATGTCATCGTAGTATGATTTTAAAAAGAATAAACAATTTTGTTAAGAGCACCATGATACTTAAATTAATAATATGTACAATTCGGAGAAACGTGTTGTTTTCTATAAAATCTTGTATACTCCTAGGATGTAACTCAGACAAGGTTTCCTCATCCCTGCCCATCCTCAGGATAGGGCATAAACACTTATATGGTCCCAAGTTTCACTTTCTCCTCCATATATACATACATGATACATGTATGTTTTATTTTTACAATTTTGAACGAATTGGTGGCAAAGTACTTCGTGACATATTCATTTTATTATTGACTCTTGCGGTGTGATGGGGATGAAGACATAGAGCTCTCAAATGTTGCGCCCCGCCCCCACCTCCATCCCCACCCCAAAGCCCTTGTTTGAGCCCCATTTTTCCATCAAAATGCATTCTTCTACAGTGTTTAGACCTCATTTGAACCATACATTTTCAAGAAAATAATATTACCCACAAATTCGATCATTTTCTTTATTTTTTAACCACACATTCTCTATTATAACACTATTGCAAAATGCATTTTTTTTATAAAAAAAATGGGGCTCAAACAATCCAAAAGTATATCCTACGATTAGAATAAAGATGCTAAAAGAGATGGTCTATATTATTCGTGAATGTGAGAATAGTCTATATAGCAAGATTTTTGTAAAAATATATGTAAGATAGAGGAATGTCTTGTGTTTACAATTCTAAGGAGTTCGTGACGAGGTACTTTACAATATATTTGCTCTATTATTGACTCCTTTTATTTTTATGAGTGAGTGACGGGACTAAGACTTGTCAATACGAACTTATGGTACTTATATATGAACGCAAGAACATGCTGTATGACAAAATCTTTATAGGTCGAGATATTATTATCAGAAGCCTAAACCTTGCAAATTGGAAAGAGAGAGTTCTAGAGAGACAACGATGTGCCTTATAGATAACCAATCCATTAAAAGCATGGGTCTATTTGTTTCGTCCCTTAAGGCGTTCTCTATGGCACCATATGTGTAAATTTTTTGGACACGTGCATTTCAAAGATTGACGTGCCAGTCTTTATTATCATCATATACATTCGTTATCTCGTTACTCCATTTTCAATTATTTTTCAGAATTATTCTTGTGTAATTAAGTAGATTTGTAAGATTATACTACTTGTACATAAAAATGGTATATAAGTAATTACATAAAACGATGTGAAAAAAAAAATATTGGATGAAAAAGTTGTCTGGGTTTTAAGTTGGTAAATGATAGAGTGTCATCTGACATTATGTAATCATTTATGTGCATATAGCAATATCCTTATTTGTAGTAACAATTATACTATTTGTACAATGTTGGATGACAAAATTGGTTGACAATATTAATGTGTCAAAAAACGGTCGGTTGAAAAAATCGATAATTTTTCAAACTGTCCAAACGTGACATGTTGTCAATAAACATTGCTCACCAAGCATTATTATTATAGTAATGATAATCGCAGCCCCAATCCCAAGTATCAATAAACAACCATCACAAGCAATTACACTCGTGTAAAATTAAGATTATTTAGGAATGAAAACTATAATTCTTATCCGCTTATAAAACTTTCAAAAATTATGAAATTCACAATTTTAATCTACATTTCAATCATAAATCAATTTATATTAAATTTTATTAAAAATCTAATTTCTAACTAAACCAAATAGGGCAAGGTTGTATATAAGGTTGTGTGTATATATATAGAGTCAGAATGATTTTGTAAATCACATGCATCATGAAATTTCAATTTTTGGGTAATCCAAAATCTACGGCCCAGAACTTTTCTGACCATTCTTTATAAGATAAGGTAATACTTTTTACTTTTTTTGTGTTAGAAACCATAATCAAGAAAGTAACGTTTGTGGCCAAGATTAGATCCTATCGATATACTTCAATTCTATGGTGATATCTACCCCCAAACTTGCAAGTGGTGTATCGTCTGATTTACAATCGACACAAATTGGATTGCACTTTAATGAAAATTTTACAAGTAGAACCGTTCATTAATTAGAAGAACAACTTGAAGATCGCATCTAAGGAGAAGTAAATTGCCCTTTTGCAAGTGAACGCGGAGACCGAAAGTCATGAATTCGAATTCCCTGCACACACTTCCTCGATCGAGCATGTCGCATCGAGTTTGCCTAGTGCGGTTTATTTCTCTCTTGTGGTTTGTGGACTACTGCACATGAAACGATATTTACCCAATGCGCATTCACAAGTAGCGGCTGCGGATTCTTTGGTCAAAAAAATAAAAATAAAAATTGCTCTTTTGCATTTATGATTTCTTCGAAGGTTCCTTTCATATTTAAAAAGGAAAGTACAAAAAAGCGTATCGAAAATTCATAAAATTGATTTATATGGAATTAACATAAACAAATACAAATTTATAAACTAGGATTACTAATAAATGTGGTCTTTTAAATTATTTGTCCACACCAATGTTATTTAAAGTTTTTTCAGACAATTATAATACATAGATAAATATATAAGGTTGAATTGTAATTTACACAAGATGTCGAATAAATATCAAAAGTAAATATCTGTGTTACAAACGAACAAACGAAGAGATATTGAGATATTATGGAAATATCTTAGGAAATGGGGGCCTCAAAAATAAAAAGAAAAGTAAAGAGAGATATTTTGAAGTATATGCTAATTGGTCCTAAAGTCTTGAAAACTTGATACTTAACCCCAATGAGTCACATTTAATCTTGTCCCGCCTCCCCTTTTAGATAGTTTCCTCTTATAAACTAAGCTAATAGAAAATTTAGATCACTTTGCCCATTCCTTCTAGGCGAACATCTAATCGTAAATATGTTACTTTCTCTTTTCGAGCCACTACTTTGGTAACATTGAAGATTTGACTCGTCCAGAGTTAAAATTGATTCAATAAACACTGTTGTCATTTGAACAATCAATTTAGAATGTGTATATATAAACTTTTTTCAGGTCTAATTGGAATCAACGTGATCATCATATTACAAGTACATAAATCTAGCCCATCCCATACTCCAAAAGCTCGATTATTTCTTAGTAAAAACCAAGTGAAGACAAAATACTGATGTAATCGACGTCAAACTCGTTGTTCTAATAGTTTTCAACCACGTAAAAATATTGCAACGCTCTCGACCAATATCCCAAAACTTAATTTGATTATTCTAATCAAAACCCATTGAACACAAATAGCCTAACGTTTGATTGCCAAATGCCACACACAACAAGGCGCAAGACACCAAAAAAGGTTCAAATCATTGTCCTAACGGCCTCATCTTATTAGATACAAAATCCACCACCATTTTTCTAGATACATGCAAAAATCCACCAACCAATGAAGATGATCCACGTCATCCCTAAAAATCTCACTTAGCCAATATACTTATGCCACGTCAGCAGATAAGAAACACTTTACCATCAATGAAATTCTTGCAATCGGTACTTGTTGCATACTTAACATAGAACTAGAATGTAAATATTCATGCGAGTCCATGATTATGGTTATATAAAGGCATAGTTACCAAAATGCCCCTATACTTGAATATGAAATAAAATAATGCCACTGAGAGTTTTTCTTTTTGAGATTTTTGCGTAACTCATAAAAAATACGAGTCAAAAGGTTTTTTTTAATTAATATTTCCTGATATATATAATTCACAAAAAGATTTTTCCCTCCTTAAAGGTTTACCATTTAGATAGGTGTAGTTGATTGATAAAAAATTCTTTATCCTTTCTTTTTTTGATTTTATCTTAATTAAAATCACCGATAAATTTGTATTATAATAAAATAAAATAAAAAAAGGTAAGGATGTTTTGGTAAAAAACCATAATAGTAGTAGTAGCATAATTGAACTGGTAAAACTGCACAACAAGTAGAAAGAGTAACAAAATGTGGTCCACTCTGAAAAACTTCTGGTCCACTTCTCACTCTTTCATCCATTCAGAGAGACAAAGGAACAGAAATGTAGATATATATACATAGAAAGAGAGAGAATGTGTGTATATATCTTCTGCTATTATACCCCGTGACTTACTGTACAGAACATACCGCTCCCTCTCTATATCACTCTATGTGTATTTATTTATATGTATATATATGTGCCCGAAGAATAGAGACTTCTTGAATTCCTTGTACCAGACATCTTTCCATTCTGAGATACTTACACATTTCTCCAAACAAAATCCCATCTTATGAAATCTTAGGATTTCTGTGTTTCCTGTTCTTCATTCATTTGGCTCTTGGAACACCTACTGCAGGTAGACAAAAGGGTGAATTCTGGGATTTTCACACTTTCGATGATTTCAAGATTGTTTTAATGATTTTGTATGTCTGAAGTACTAAATTTCTTTTCTTTTCCTTTCTGGGTTTTGAAGGGTTCTTTATTTTTGGCTTGTTTGGACCTTTTTTTTCCAGCTTTTAATCAATCAAAAAGTTTGCTTAATTCCAAAGTACTTTTCAGGGTTCAGGATTCTGTAGTACTTCGTCAACTCCAATCCCAGAACGTCCCTCAGTCCAATTGGTACTTTTCTTTTGACATTTCTTGACCGATTGGAGCTTTATCTGAAAACATCTAGTTAAGTTCTTGAACTCAAATTGAGTCTCGAGTCAAGATGACTAGGAATTACTGTGTCGTGGCTGCTGCTCTTTTATTTATTTTTTTAAATACTTGGTTTTCTTGTAATAGTTAGAATCATTTTATTTTATTTTTCATATTTTTGTGAGGATTTTCTTGATTGAAGTTACAAATGTCGTCCTTTTTAAGTGGAGGTGGAAGAGCATATAGATTAGACCTTGAGATTATTAAATCTCCATCAACATCTTGGACTTCAAATTCATCTTCTCCATCTTCAACTCTCTCTGAATCCAGCAATTCCCCTCTTGCAATCTCCACAAGAAAACCTCGAACCCCTCGAAAAAGGCCTAACCAAACATATAATGAGGCTGCCGCAATTCTTTCCACAGCCTACCCTAAATTATTCTCCAACAAATTCACAAAACCTTGCAAATTTAACAAACCACATAGTAGGAACAATGATATTGCATTTCCATACGAGCCCCCGGACTTGGTTTTAATCGATAATTCTGGCTACTTGATGCATCCGCCAATACAAGAAAGGCCCACCTTGCCAATTAAGTACAAAGGTGCTAATTCTAGAGTGGATTCGGTGGAATTCTGCGACGAGTTTCAAGAAGATTTCGATGCAGAATCGATACTAGATGAGGAAATTGACGGTGGTATTGATAGTATAATGGGAAATCCAAGGACTGAAAATGAGTTGGTAGATGATTCCAATGCTTATATTAGCCAAGCGAATAATTTTGTTTATGGTTATCCAATAGGCCTAGGATTTGAAGATGCATTTGATTTTGGTTTTGGTGTGAGAAGTGAAGTGAGGGCAATGAGAAATGTTGATGAGGGTGATTGGTGGAGGTTCCCTAGTGTAAATGTTCTTGATATCAATCCAAAAATGGGTAAAAATCCCACGGAAAAGAAGAAAAAGAAGGTTGAAAAGCCATTGGAGATTGAAAATTCCGAATTAGTAGAGGAGTATACGATTTCCAATGGAACCAACGAGCAGAACTCGGCTAATAAAGCTTCTAAAGACGAGGCAATTCCCAAACCAAATGCAGCAGGGTTGCTCCTAAAATTGAACTACGACAAAGTATTGAATGAGTGGTCCGATAAGGGGTCGCCGTTTTCCGGTGAAGCTCCGGGACCCAACTCCCCCGGCAATGATATTCAAGTATGCTCCTCTTTTAATCTCCCGCCATGTAATATGTTTAGGAGATTTGAAGTTTTGAACTGTGTTTCTGTTATTCTAGTTAAGTTACTACTAGAAGCAATTTCTTTCCATTTTTATTGTGTCAAACGTGCACTTCACGCGCCACTTTTTATTTATTTATTTATTTTTCAAAATTTTAAATTCCAGGTTTTGACTCGTAATGATAAAATTCCTTTCTATATTTGCTTAGCACTGAATAATTATTGTTTGTTTGAATGGATGCAGGCTCGATTGGCTCAAATAGACTTGTTCTCTGATATTGGTAGTGTGAGAGATGTTAGTGTGTTACGCTATAAGGAAAAACGACGTACACGTCTTTTTTCTAAGAAGATAAGATATCAAGTCAGAAAAGTCAATGCTGATCGACGACCTAGAATGAAGGTACGACCAAATAGTTGGGTTCTCAATTGGAAATAGAAGTACATAGGGCATTCTATGATTTGGTGTTGCAGGGGACTAATCACGAAAATTATTTGAAAAACAATTATCAATTTTTTTTTTTTTTATTTTTAGGGATAAAAATTGCTTATATTTTTGCAAGGCATGACGACAATTGTTACTTCCTAAATTTTTTGGAGAATGTGTAGTTTAAAAAAAAAAAAAATTGAGTTTACATGTAATATTATTTTATTGAAAAATGTGTGATTTATAAAAATGGAGAAAAATGAATTATAATTTANTTTAAAAAAAAAAAAAATTGAGTTTACATGTAATATTATTTTATTGAAAAATGTGTGATTTATAAAAATGGAGAAAAATGAATTATAATTTAATGAAGGCTAAACTGGGACTTATTGTTAACATTTATAATAGTGTCACATCCCCGCCCCCTCCCCCCCCCCCCTCCCCCTTTTTTATTTTGCGCAACGTAGTACGTAATGTACACTATGGCATCTAACACTATTGTTTATGATGTCGCAGGGACGCTTTGTTAGAACGCCAAATTCTCCGGAGAGTGAGCAATGAAATGGGAAAACAATTAAAATTTAGTCTCTTTTGGCCTACGTTTTTGTAGTTTAAGATTTTAGCCTTTTTTTGTCGTTTTTTACTATGATTCTCTTAGAGAAACAGAGTATCCAACAAAGGACTAGGGAGCACAAGAGTTGCAAAACATACTTTCTTTGGTTTTTGTTAATGTCATCTTGGTACTTATCTATATTTGATAGTCTTTTAGATGAATACTAATTCGAGAGAGATTCAGTTTTGAGAAAAAAATATTGTTACTAATGCTTTTTTTCCTCGATTTTGCGTTATATTATTGGTTAATTGAAGGGATTCTCTAGATACGATGAAGTGTTTTACGAATTATAAATTGAATTTATCTACGTTTACTCTTCATGTCGTCGTTACTGGTTACACAAATTTTATGATCATAAAAAATATTGAGTCTAAGAATTACCTACTTCCCTTGCGCGCAATTGAACAAACATTCTTGAATGTGATAGTTAGTCCTTGTCTAACATCAGTTCTAAATCTATTAAATCATTTTTTGTCCATATATTTTGTAAAATTCACAAATAACATTAACTTATTAATCGTCAATTTCTATGTATTTATAATGTAAAATGATCGTAAAGAGTAACATTATATTTAGAGAATAGATAATCACAAGTTTATATGGCAGTGGTATCATTGTTACATTGTCTCAAACTTCATTAGACAATGCAATACAACATAAAGTGAGAATCGTCATTATTTATAATATATTAAATATCATATTAAGTGAGAATCATTTGTTTGACGATTTTAGTCATCATATAATTCAATTATTTCAACAATACCTACTTTTCATTTTTCAATATATATTTAATTTATTTAACTATTTAGTTACCATCAATGTGCATGCACATTTGACAAATTCATTTCGCTTGTGTGCTTTCATCAATGTATGAATTTCATATTATTAATTTTCAATTAATTAGCATTCACATTTATTTAATTAATATACATCTTCATTTATGCATTTTAAGTGTTATTAATTCTAATTATAAGTTAATTAGAATTTCATATTCAACAATGTATTTCATTATTCATGTCCATGTATGATATTCAACATCCAGTTTTATCTAATTGAAAATTAAATAATGATCTAACATTCATTATCACGTATATATTACATGATATTAATTTCGAATTAATTAATACTAACTCATAGACAAATATTACTTTTATAACACTTATAAAATATCATTATTCTTCATGGTTTATATAATTTACCTAAAGTTAAGAATATAAATACCAAAAAATTGATAAGCTTAGAGACAGAAAATCCTAAAAAAGAAATTAATTGCAATTTGAAGGTTAAGCTTCCGTTTAACAAAATTTATAAATTATTTATAAATAATCCAACTTCATTTTAATCATAATTATAATAAATTTATAAATAATATTTACCACTTATTTTATCTACGTAAAATTAAACGTTTATAAATTCTTCCAAAATGAATCAGTATAATTTTTATTTTATTTTTTAACAAGCCATCGGGTGAGCATACCCTTTTGACGTGCAATTCAAGCACTTCTAATTTTTCAGGAAGATGCTACACGTATGCAAGGATGTACACCTGGGCTTACACCCAGGGGCGGAGCCCAATGAGGTTCAGTGTAGGTAAGAACCACACTGAACTTTTGGGTCCAACCCCATGGCCCAAAATTTGAAATTGATAGCAATAAAATTTTTCTTGGAATTAAGCGCACACACCCAAAAATATTACAACTAGATCGAGAAAAATCTGGGAAAACAAGAAGGAAATATTCTCATTCATTATTAAGATGAGGAACATTACATAATATGGTTTGAAGAATTTATTCGGTAATATACGCCTTGGAAGTTGCTTTTAGAAAATAAAACATTACTATTGTTAGAGCATATTTGGGTAGGCTTAAAAGAGTTTATGATCAAATATATAAGTTTTATTTGAGTGAAAAGTAAGAATTATTTTCAAAAAAATAATACGTTTACTTAAAAAGTGAGAAAAAAGTAATCTATGGCGTTTGTCAATAAAAGTTACTTCTTACTTATTTTCAACTTAGCCAAACATCGTAGTGAATTCTATTTAGATTTTTTGTGGAAATTACATAGAAGTTATATTGTCCGTTTGCTGCAAGCCTACGAGTCCCAACAAGTTCTTTAATTTTCTATTTTTGGTGGTTTCTTATGCAGGGTCGTTGTCACCGTTGTATATCTAAAGCATGGACTAACAAGGTAAAACACTAAGGGTCCGTTTGATTGTAAGGGTGAAAAGTGGGTAGAAAGAAAATGAATTCCAGAGAAAGTAATTGCTTAGAAATTGTTTTGCAAGGAATTGTTAATTTAGTGTGTTTGATTAGTATAATTTTTCACCAGAATTTTTTTTAAATTTTGTGTTCGTTTGACTTTGTTTTACTTGAAAATTATCCATTAAAGTGATAATTTTTTCTACAATTAGTTATAAAATTTGTTTCCATTGCAAAAAAGTAAAAAAAAAATGAAAAAAACCTTTTTCCCCCAAAAAATCATTTTTTTCATCAAAATTTAGTATTCGTTTGGCTTTGTTTTACATGAAAATTATCCATTAAAGTGAATTTTTTTTACAATTGGTTATAAAATTTCTTTCCATTGCCAAAAATACAAAAAAAAATAAAAAATCTCAAAACCTAGAAAAGACTTTCCCTCCATTTTGGTAGGAAAGTCCTTTCCCTAAAAACCAAGGAAGAGGGCCCGTGGGGGTGGGGGGGGAGGGGGAGAAAGTTTTCTTAGCCAAAATTGTACAATCAAACACCACATTTCTTGAAAAATGGAAAACTCCATGGAATTGGTTGTGTATCAAACACAATCTAAATATGATTAATAGTTTGACACACATGGACCAACAAGATTAAGCCCTACATTATTTTTTTCATTCTCATTCTTCTACTAACTTTCAACCATACATTCTTCAATGAAATAATATTTTCCATCACATTAATAACTTTTTCTTCTTTTTCAACCAAATATTCCTCATCAAATTACTTCAAAAAAACACATTCTCATTTTAATATGCAACAAACACACTCTAAATGAGCCTAGGCGGCATCCACACTCAAAGGAAGAGTGCTACACTCTCTAACAAGACACTGATAAAATCATCCTAATATTTCAATAATACGATTAGATTGTGTTAAGACATGATATGTAGGTTAGACTTTGCTTAGTCACTTGGCCAACCTTGTACCCGACTTTGCTTCTATGGCCCCCAACCCAAGCAGAAAAAAGTAAGTTTTAGAAGTAATTGTTTTGGAGAACGTGTGATTAAAACTAGGATGAAGTTTTGAATTTATGTGCAAAATATTTTATTTTGAAAATGAGTTAGAGAAAAACGAATTTTGTTTTACGATTGTGCTATATGTACATATTAATTTATAAATATATGATATGGTGAAATATGATTAGATCGAAATTTTTTTAACTTAATAATTTACAACATATGTTACATGTACGTAGTGATTTACATGATCATTATACAGAGGAATTTACTTTATACAATGCAAGGAAGCTACGTTCACAATCATATCAATGGTGGGATCCCACCGTTGTCTTGTCTCCCCAATTATTTTTCATTATTTACCCACCGACACCATTTCGGCGTTAGAGATTTATCACTTCATTTCCAACAAATTTCCCCCCATAATCATCCAGACATGAGAGAAAAATCACTTATTTTTGCCCAATAAATAGTCATCTCAATGGCTGGTAAACTTCCCGGAGTTGAATCTGCAAGAAGAAGAAGATTCCATTCTGATTCTCCAACAACATCTGGTTATAACTTGACAAGACGTTCATCTTTTTGTTTATATGCAAGCAATCATGAAACCCTTCACAGTTCATCCTCTTCCATGGTACTAAAATCAAAATAATCTTATGGGATTTTTTTTTTGTATCTATATTTATGTATGTATGTATGTATATTTTTATTTTTGTGGGATTTTTTTGTGAAATTTCTGAGTTTTTTTCTTTTGAAAATAACAGAGGAATCCAATAAGCCAGGCATATTGTGATGAGAAGCTAGGAGCTGTGGCTAGAGAAGCCAAGAAAAGGTTGGATGAGAGGCTGAAAGCACAGTGGAAATCAGAAATCAAAAGGTAACAATATGTTAGAGGATGTTAATTTTTTGTTGGTTACAAGTAGAAAAAGTAAATTATGTTTTCTTGCTATGAATAGTAACTAACTTTTTAGGCAATTTTTGATAATTTAAATGCCCAAAATTTCATTTTTAGTCAACAAGACAACCACATAATCTCAGTTCTTGATTTTTTGATAATTAACTTAAATTCCCTCAAAATGTTATGTTCCCTTCTTATATTGTATTTTAGGCACAAATAATTCTCAACAAAAATAAGATACGGAGATGTATAATTTGTCAATTGACGTCATTCGTAGTTCAATCGAACTCATCATACAAACAAAGGGGTGTATACTATCAAGTCCAACCTAGTCGAGCATGCAAAAAATGTTATTATGTGCTCGTTTGATATAACTTCTGTTAATATTTTTTTGTTAATTTTTCAACTGGTCAAATTTAAATTTCTAGTTTCATATTTCTTAATCAAATGTAGGGTTTCGAGTGGGCAAGAAAGGACAAGAAATCTGGAGGTCAGCCCTACAAATACAATTGAAGGGACTGAAGTATTTGGATTAAAGAAAAAGTTTAATTGGGCAAAATTAAGCTGGAAATGTACAGAACAAGAGGAATGTGCAGTGTGTTTGGAGCATTTTATGGCAGGAGACACCCTAATGCAGTTGCCGTGTGCCCATAGATTCCATTCAAAGTGTTTGGTGCCATGGCTAGAGAGTAATGCACACTGTCCTTGTTGTAGAATGGAAATTCAAAATTGAAAAAAATAATAATAATAATAATAATCATGTCATTGATTTCCGATAAATAAAGCTACGGAATTCGATGTTGGATAAGTTATAGTCTAATTTTGTCGTTTACTTTTTCTCCTTTTATTACAATGGACCTTAGTGGTAAGATTGACGGGTTGGAAGCTCCCGCAGATTTGGGGGTTCGGACGTGGGAGTCCTTAAGGCGAATTTTTAATGTTGTAGGGTAATATGAAAAGTTCGTGATCGTCTTTATAAAGATACAAGGGTGAAACAATTTATCTTAAAAAGAGTGAAAAGAGAAGCTTGAGTTCACAAAACAATTTGTTATCATAGTCTCCTTCTTTGATATGGTGAACCTACAATAAGTGAGCACATGATTCAATTGTGGATGCGACTACTTTGCAAAGGAGTGACCACACAAATGTACACATCACGATGTTACCATTATTCTTCATTCTGTTACAAGAATCAGAATTGATCGACTAGAAGAATAAATAATCGGTCTAAAGATAAAATTTAGAGAATTTATGAAATAATCGCTTTTGCCTTTTATCCTTTTAAGGATGTCTATTCTGATTTTCAAAAATATTATCGTACAACTACAAAATTTCAAATAAGTACTTATTAATAAACAAGAGTATGAAGATGTTTACAAAGGTAGCAGATTTATGGCCGGCTTTTAAGACCAGACAACTAAATAAAACAAATCTTTACCAACAAAAAAAAAGTATAATATAAAACATAGTTTTTAACTTTAATTTGTCCATTTATAATGGACAATTGACCACTTTGTTTGAGTTCTTGTCATGGTCACTATGGTCAAGTAATTAATTATTTTATAGCTTATAAAATAAGTGAATTATCTGACAAATCAATGTAAAACTACTTCCATTTTGGACCTCAAATTACCGTAAAGAGAGGTTATGAATCAAAATAACAAAAGAGAAGGGACAGTTTTATTGAAAATAGAGAATTTTGTCCAAGAACGAACAGAAAAATGGCAAAAAAATAAATAAAAATGACAAACGTGTTATAAAATTTCAGACGGGATAAAAAATTTCGATTAAAAGATTAATATTGAATATATATACTATATATTCTTGACTAAAATAGAGTTACGATTTATTTTAAACGTCGTTATTACACATTTAAATAATCTCGACCCTCATTAGATTAGTCTACTAATTGACCAAATAATTGAGAAGATATGAGTTTAAAACTATGCGTGTCTTCGAAATATGCTAAAAACTACTCGAAAAAGTGTGGTCAAAAGATTGCTAAAAAATGGTTTTGGGTCAGAGTTAGTGTTACTGCCGGGTTAAGAGCGTCTCCAATGCTACCGTGAATTTTAATATAAAAATGGCATATAAGTAAAAGTAGATAATATTTAAAGAAATTCTTATATATTACAAATGTAATAAGGGGAGAAATCGACATTTCATAGTTATGAGACCCGACCTGGATATTGACTTGGTCAAGGCACTAGGTCATCGGGTCATTGATTGGATCGATAGGTCACCGGTCGAACCGATGGATCAATTCTTAAAAAATTATTTCAAATTTTCGAAACATAAAATTCTCACTCGAGACAAAATTTTTAAGTTATTTGTCACTATTTACTTTTATGTATATAAATTATTGATATTAAACTTATTTGTTCTACAATATTTATAATTTTTTATAATATAGAATTTCTATTTATATACTTATATTTTTTTTTATTTACACATTTTATGTATTATCAACCAAACAATTTTGTGTGTTAAAAATAGAGGTGTCTAGACGGACGGGTCGGCTGACCCGTGAAAATCGGCTCGGATCAACTTGGGACCGCAGGCCGACCAGTGACCCTAGCAGACAGTTCATGGGTCAAAGAGGTGTGACCCGCGGGCTTCACGGGTTGCACCTTCACGGGCCGTGGTGAAAAAAAATAAAAAAAATTAAATGTTATAGTTAAGTAGGTGACAACCTAGTTGGGATATACTTAAACTATATATTATAGTTAAAGTAGGTACCAACCCAATTGAGATGTACTTATGCTATAAATATTTGATAATAGTAATTAGAAATGCATTTAGTTGTTATTTGTTTAAGTTAAATTTAACTTTGGAAAGTTATAAATAATTCATGTAACATTAAATTTAAATTCTATGTAAACATTTCTTGGT
>CAIGRQ010106039.1:0-12091 GCA_903798375.1 Fraxinus sp. D2006-0159 | reverse complement strand
GTTACGGCACAAAAAAAAAATAAATTACCAACTTGCAATCAAAATCAACACTTCAAATGGAGCAATTAATTCCTAAAATTCTAGCAAAATCCTAAAGTCACCCACATGATGATGCAGTAATGCTGAAATTTAAACGGCATAAGCCAATTTATCAGAGCAGACAACATATCTGAGTCCGTAAGTTATGAGAGATGCGAATTTACTGCTTTAGGACCGCAATTTGTGGCCTAAAGTAATTCAGTAAATGTTTTGCAGTTCGACAACTGTCCCACCAAGGGCAAAATCGTTCAAATTTTCTTGCATAACCTGAAATACTAAACTAAAAATATCAGTACATTCAGGGAATCAAGCTTAACAAACTCGTCGCTAGAAAAGACTGTACGCGCCGCCTCCTCCTTTCGTGGGCCTCAAGGGCTGCCTCTGCCACGCTCCACCTACCCAGCTGCTCCTCGACCTACATGTTCCAACAGTGGTCACCGTTTGTCCAGATGGTCACTAGTTTCACTGAAAATGAGTTTGAATGTTCGTATTCCTTAGAAAAAATCTAGACATATTTTGGACAGTTCTTCCTGCCGATTTCTGCTGCATTTTTGGCCAATTTGGTTCTGATTTTTAGCCCCAACTTGGCTTTGATACCATGTGTAGATTATTATCCTCCAATTTTTCCAAGACCGAGCTCAGTAAAACCACCAAGTCGACACCAACAATGACAACCAATCTCCAGAACAACAACACCACTAATGGAAATGGTTGCTTCCAAAGTGCCACAAAGGCTGAATGTGAGTGATGTTTTGGTAGCCCAAACTAGCCACAAAGGCTAAGAAAGGAGGATGAGAAGGTAGCACAAAGCAAGAAACTCTCTTTTCTATCCTTATGTAGATTATTGTCCTCCAATTTTTCCAAGACCGAGCTCAGTAAAACTACCAATCGACACCAACAATGACAACCAATCTCCAAACCAACGACACCACCAATGGTTGCTTCCAAGGTACTACAAAGGTTGAGTATGAGTAATGTTTTGGTAGCCCAAACTAGCCACAAAGGCTAAGAGAGGAGGAGGAGAATGTAGCACAAAGCAAGAAACTCTCTTTTCTCTCCCAATTCTCACGGCTCCAACATTCACACTACGGTAAAACACAAGAAATCGACCTACTAATAAGCCCAAGGTAAGTGGGCTTTTAGGTCAAACACAAGAGGCCCAATAGATAACAACAAGTGAGCTTTCAACCCTAAAGCCATCCAAATTAATGGATCGGGCCATGAGCAACACTAATGAAATTAGGCTACTTCAAATGGTCCACTTAGGTTGTCGGAATGGTTCGTTCATTGGGGTGCCGACATTTCACTTCAATCATCGGTCGAGGCCCATGAAGTCTAATCCAAACTATAAAATCGGTTTAACATCATCGCTCGAATTTATTGAGTATCAAAACCCAACACTAAGGTATCAAACAGACTTCATGAACCACCCAAAAGTATCAAACCATCCTCTACATCTCTGCGCTTCTTAATCAGCAAGATTACTATAGCTTTTTATCTTTCCTTGTAAATGCATTGCCAAGGAATTACTAGGCTCAAAGATGAAAACATTAAAATGTGTCCGGCGAGCAATTAGATGCAAATGTCCTTAAGTACCAGAATTAACTGTCCCTGTTGAGATTTGCAACCTTCTGTGCATGAAAATTCAGATACAAATAATTCCCCAAAAAAGCTTTATCCAATTGAATTCAATGCCACGTATTAAGCCCTCAAATATCTCAGCTTGGACAAGAAAATTTTAATCTTGGAAATGCTTGACGTTCCACTTAGTTCATGTTTGTCATCCTTTAAAATTTAAAATCTTTTGTTACAGTATCATTCTCCACCATATATTCAAACAATAAAATATTCTATATACAAATCAATAAAGTTTTCTTACTTTTTAAACACACATTTTCTATCAATATACTATTTTATAATACATTGCAAGAAATTAATGGTTCTAATTTAGAGCCTCTAAAACAGATATGTAAGGGGTGGGGGTGGGGTGATATTGACAGATGCAAAGCTAAATACAAGCCATCATCTTTCTTCGAAATTGGAGCAACTTAAATTTCTTGGTGGCGGGATTATAACTTCAGTCACCGGTGGATTTTGAGAAATTTTTTTGACACAGTCTTGTTTGGTATCAATTGAAACTTAAATTAAAGTTTAACAATTAATTTTAATAATATATTTCATGACATTCACAATTTTTTCATTTTTATCAAAATCTATTAAAAATATAATTTTAATCCTCACCCAACAAAGACAAAATCATAATAAATTTAATTTTTCTCCCGTCTTACTCTCCCTCGCACATTTTACCAAAACCTTAATATTTCTAATTTTTTAAAATTTGCCTATAATTTTTCTACAAATTATCACATCTACCACAAACCTTCAATTCTCAATAAATTTTCAATTAATTTGAACTTAAATTTGCATCTTCTTCTATCAAATTGTATATATAAAAATGTGTCTGAAATGATTATGTTCAATTTTAACTTATATATTTAACGAATTGTGTTTATTTGATTGATTATTAGTTATATTTTTTTCCTTCCAATTATTTGAATTAATTGCTTGTATCTAATACATTATAAATTCTTTAAACGTAAATATGCATTTTCTTGTAATGAGCAAAATATTAATAAAATGATTGTTCGAAATCAAATGAATGAAAATGATGAACAAAATATTAATGAATGAATGTTTTTTAAATTTAAATTTGTGTTTTCTTAAGTCAAGTATGTATCATTAAAAAAAAATCAAGAACAAAGTATTCGTTTCGTAGATTGTTTGATTGTGCCCCTAGCTCAAAATGGCTGAGTCCGCCTGCTTCTGGTGCTGATCATCTTAGCAATAAATTGAAACAAATTAAAAATCAATTGCAAAAATGTAAAAACATTCCCGACTGACACAGAAGGAATTGGAGTAAAACCTTTATAAAAGCATTCATTATTGGATTTGTATTATTATCAGAGGAACGAAATCAGGTCGTTGAGGATGGAAACAAAGATTGTATCGTATGGCTTTACCCGGAATTTTCAAAACCAAGAAGTAACAACTGGTGAAAGATCAACTTCGTACTTCACAAACCTGTCAGAATAGTCCCTATTCATTTCATAGACATTGAACTGAAGTATCAATGGTAAGTGTAATTCCAAATTCCAATTATACAGTTATATACACAATTATTTTTAGTCGTAATTTTCGTAAATTTCGTGATCTCTGTCGATCTCATTGACAAAGTTTAGTTTTCTAAAAGGTGCATTTGGTTGGATTTTGGATATCGCTGATGACAGAATTTTGGATTGTTATTAGAGAGTGCTAGTGTTTGGATACCATCTTGACTCGATGAGTCGTTTTATGTTTCAGTTAAGAGATCATCAATAGAACAACAATTTGAGCAGATCTGCAGATGTCGACCGTTTTTGGGAATTTTCAATTCTAAAAATTCTTTGAAAGCTAGTAATTTATTGTTGACCAGCTCCTGAGAACTGCAAGCTAAATAGATAATAATATTGTTGACAAATGACAAGTTCCTAAGAATTGCAGAAGAAGCTAAATATGTATGAACAAGGCTACATGTGCCGTACAGACACTTTTAAGGGGGGTGGGTGGATAATTTTTATTTTTTACTTTTTTTATTGCGCGGGACCCACCCTCATGTGAGAGGGTGTAAGGCTTCTGTAATTTGTACAAATGGAAATTTCCAATATGTAATCTCTTTAGGGTGTGTTTGATAGATATTATTGAGGAAATAATGTATCTTAAATAGTAATATGATGAGAAATATGAGGTTAGAAAGTAAGGACAAGTTATTGATGTGATGAAAAATATTAATTTATTGAATAATGTGTGGTTGAAAATGAGTTTTGAAATAATGTATTTTTAGAGAATGTGTGTTAAACAGGGGCTTAATCTTTATTTCTGGATATTCAAGTGAGCGTAACAATTTGGATTCTTGAATTAAAGAAAAAAAATATATTTTCCGGGAATTATTACAGAAAACCAATTTACATTATTATTTGAAAACCAACAAATTCAAAATAAGAAGAATTGTAGAGAATTACAAACAATTATTAGTATAAAAAACTTCATTGACACAATCAAGACAAAACAAGCATCAAACACAGCAGAGAGACTCAATATATTGATATCCATCTGTCCATGTAAAGCTTAAGGCTTCTTCTTCTTCTGCATAATTATTTTCAAATCCATTTGGCCATGTAATGCTTAAGACATCTTCAACCTCATGGAGCATTTCGAAAGTCTTATAAATAAGATTGTATCGTATGACTTTACCAGGAATTTGCAAAACCAGGAAGGAATCCTCGTCCTTTTCGCCATGAATCAGACAAAGAATGGACCAGCGGTAATACCAGTCTGTTGGGTTAAGATAACTTGGGATCATCCCAGGAGAAGCAGTAACAAGTTGTGAAATATCAACCTCGTACTTTACGAACCATTCAGAATAGTCTCTTTTCATTTCATAGACATTGGACTGACGTCGTGGACCGAATCTCTCAATAAAGTTTAGATGATCGCAAGACTCCCCAAAATAATAATCGCTTCTCCCAACCCAGCCATATGGGATAGGTGGCATTGGCATTGTTTTGAGCCTTTCCTCGTCTACATTGAAATACAAACACTCAACTGTCTCATTACTGATCCAATGAATTGAACCGTTCCAATAGACCCCTTTTTCGAAATTTGCTTCTGTGGTGAAACGTTGACTGGATACTTTCCAAGGACCAGTCTCAGATGAGTAAATTTCAAAGTGATATTCATGCTCTCCTCGATCCAATTCTAAGTGTTGGACACAAACAACTTTGTAGTGAGGAGACTTGGCAGGATCAAAAGCTAAGTTCATGCTACGTATTTTCTTTGGGATCCCGGTCTCTTGATCTGGTTTTGGAAGTGTAGTGAAGTATTTGGTAGTGGGATTATAAACATAGTACCTACGATTAGACTCACGAGCTTGATCGCTACTACAGAGCAGGAGTCCATTGCACGACTGTACAATACTAATCCCAGATGGATCTTTAGTGAACTTGAGTTTTCTAAAAGGTGGATTGGTTGGTTCTTGGACAGAAAAGGGAACGTAATCAAACCAAGGGATGACGTGGTAGTTAATGCTTGGCGATAAGAAGAGGCCCAAGGCAGGATTGGATTTCGGATTGCATAGAAGGCAGAATTTAGGATTTGTGATTAGAGAGTGCCAGTGTTTGGATACTAATTTGAAGCGAATGAGTGATTTTATGGGGAGACGCAACAAGATTTCAGTTAAGAGATCATCAATTGATGCAACAATTTGGGCCGACTTGGCTGTTCTGATGAGTTTGATTTTGATTTTCATGTTGGTTTTTTGTGCTCGAGTGTGTTTTAACATGTCTAATATATCTCTATTTCAATTCAAAGATTGCTGTGAAAGCTAATAATATTGATGACTTGTTCTCCAGGATTGCAGAACAAGCTTCTCGTTATGTGTCTCAAAACAAGGTCAATGGGGTCTATATTTACTACAATATTCTGTTCCAATATTATCTCTTTGTTTATTTCATTGATAATCAATAATGAGAAAACTAAACTATGTGGCTTAGTATAATCAAAATTATCAATAGTAAATAGTTCATAATGAAATGTATATAGAACAGAAAACAAGACCCCGTCAATCTAGGATTTGCAACATCTCGGAGCTTCCAAAAACTCTCATCTCCAAACTGTAAATTGTGACCTTTCTTATTATTATGTGCACTACAAAAAACGAGTGCTCGCACTTTTCCTTGAACAAGAGTAGGTATTCGAAATTCGCAGGAAAGCTTGTTGAACTTGAATCCAAGAAAGCATTAGACTACTATACGCTTTTTAATAGAATTCTTCCAAAACATTTTCTTTGAGAGTTTCACATATCTCTTAAGTTCTTCAATCTTGATCTTGATCTTCATCCACCCCGATATAGACTCCTCGTAGACTACTGACTCTTTTAATGTCGTTGAAAAATCTACAAGACTCAAACGTCGCCATAATGATCTCAAACACCGTAATTCTACGCCACTGTATCATGGGAGGCTCAAATGCTGGTTTCTTTTCCACCCACCTTTCGGATTCATCACCTGCAGCCAATCCCCCGCCGGCATCGTGCACGTACAGTGGGGCGGCAAGTGTGTAAAATCCGGCATTCAGGCAGCTTCCATTCGGGATGAAGCGTTGAGAATGAGATGGAGGGAGGTCAGAAACAACAAGGGTTTCACCAAATGCATCTAGGTCGGTGATTTTAGGCTTGTCATATGCAGAGCCGTTCGAAGATAGTAGAGTTTTGCGAGTGTGGCGGCCAGTGGGCAGACTATAATGTAGTCATAATAGGATACTTCTGAGCTGAGGTTGCTTCGTGTTTGAAAGTTTAGTTTGGTGCTGTAAACCAGGATATATTGAGATTAGTTTTGTTCTTGATAAATCTGGAGTCGAGTACTCGAGTTCATGAATTTTTCTGGTGCTATATCGAAATCAAATATATGCAGCATGACTTCAAATATTTAATTTATTTTCTGAATGTATTTATTTCATTCGAAAAATATTTAATTACCATAGTAGTGGGCAATTGGTTTATATTGATTATAAGCCAAGCAGGGTGTCATAAATATACTTCATTTTCAAAAACGAACAATTTGCTACAATTTGCTTTGCTGAACTAAACTACGATACGTCTCAACAAAAGCTGTCCTGAGATAACACTTCTACACAACTGCAGAGGACCTAACAAAATTGGCAATAGACACTGCCTGATGTCTTCTGCTTGCTTACATAAAAAATGGATAGCAATTTCTTGGCAGAATAGATAGCCTTAGATTCGTTGGAGTATTACCAACGGTATACATCATCAGAGGTATTGTCGAAGGCTCTCACCACTTAGATTTTCCATTTCCTTCAGAATCTCTTGTGCAAGAGATTTGACAGGCAACTCAACATCCTCGAGCAATTCACCGAGGAAGGGGATTGTTTCGGGCAAAAATGCCAGATATTCTTCTTTAAATTTCTCTACAAGGTACTGGACAATTCTGAGACCCAAAATACGGGGCCGTACATTTTCAGCACGAGTTTGCATCAACACCTGCATGGAAGAATTCAAAAGAAGGTAACAGAGAGAATTAGAATGGTGTATTTGTTGTGTATATTTACACACCCCCCCCCCCCAGTTGACCTCTTACTCAACAATCAGAATAATTTGAACAAACTTAGGCCATCACTTTTCTAAGAAGAATTATAATGGTGGTGTTTGCCTGCAGGATTTGATATATGTCAGAATGGAATGGTTTTAGCATCAAATGAAGGTGGGATTGGTGTTAAATCAACATGGGATATCCCATGTTTATAAATGATGATAACAACAGAACCAATATCCCCAATACTGATTCAGTTGTGTTTGGTATACAGTGATGGAGGTTAGAAGAGAGAATCAAGATCCTGCCACACCCCTCTACTAGAATCCTTCCACTAATCATTCTAAGAGATGGATCCCTAAAGCAAAATAAGTTACTGCTAAGTTCTATTACAAATCAAATCCAGCACAATTAACTTATGTGAATTTGTAAACAGGGCAATCAATAATCAGCATTTATAGGGAAGGGATCAAGGTAAAATATGTTTTTCTGTTCTTAGATTTGTCTGTGCATCCAAAGAGAGAGAATACTAAAAATATGCAATACAAAGACAAACAGCTAGAATATCAGATTACTGGAAGGAAATATTTTGCAGACCTCATGATTCAGCGGCTTCCACAGAAGGTCAGAACCAGCAGTAACAGCCATCTGGCCAATACAGGCAACCAACAAATCATCCACTTCCTTCACCGATGGTATGTCTGGATATAATTCTAAAGAGACTGGGGGATCCACGACAAGTTGTGACACAATTGGTTTCAGAAGAACCTGAAATAAGAAATAATACATTTCAATCAAAAAGAAACAAAGGAAGAAACTGTGCCAGACTACGTAAAATATTCTCGATTATGTAGTATACAAAAGCCAATAGTCACGTTTGTTGCAATAAGATGGAAAAGAGCAAAGAAGTCCTTTAATCGGAAAACTATCATTCTCGAAGTCTCGGTCTGATAGATAGTGAGTGGGTGAAAATATGAAATAATCCCAAATATCATCATTAACAGGGTTATTTAAATTGTCCTATAAAACACGCAACCTTCCTTGGCACCTCCACCTCCACCTCCACCTCCAAACCAGAAACCAATAGCCCCAATTCCACTCCCATAAAAATATAAAATAAAAAATAAAACTGTCCAGATCTAATTACTAAAAAGAGCAAAAACAGCATTACCAGAAAGGAGGAAACACCATCAGATTGATAGCTTCACTTTTAAATACGAGGAAAAAAATAAAATAAACATTGTTTATAAACAATCCCCTTGCAGAAGCATCCAAGAAATGGCAAAATCTAATCCGCATATGGTCCAATATTTGACACCATTTACAGTGCAACAAAGTTGTCAAGACATGAAGCAAAAGGGATTTAATAGTAAGATGCATCCTTGCCTGAAAATTGGATGAATCAAGAAATTTGAGGCTTCCAGTATCATAGAGAAAACATTTATGTAGAGATGATAAAATCAATGCCCTTAGATGCCACATTTCAAGCGACAATCCAACATCTCTGTCCTTTGAGCTATTGCTTGTTTCGTGGAGCTTTGTTTTCTTCTTTTTAACTGGGCCTGTTTTTGTATCATCAGCACGAACAAGATATTGAACACAGCCATCAAGCAAGTACTTGAAGTAAGGCACAAACAGTGATCTGCAATGAAATGAAAACCATTGAATCATACAAAGACGTGCAAGAATTCTACAAATCTGATTGGTTGACGTCTTGAAAAATGTTGTGGGCCTCTAAAGCATTAAAATACTTGGCCTTGTGAAATATACAAGGATACGAGATACAACATTTACATTTCAAATAAAAAAAATTGGTTTGCGTTAAAATACAAGAGCAACGATGACACGATTCCCTAAGTGGCCACAAAGTCCATGCAAATGATGACTTGAGCCTACAAATTTACTTTCCTGAGTGACAAATATAAAAGCCAATGGGGCCAAGATGGATGGTGAAGGTGGTGAAGGAGCAAGAACAGCAAGACTTTGTTTTTGCAGGTGGCAGACGGTGATTTTTGGAGAATCCATGAGATAATTGATATCCTCTCCTGGCGACGAACATTCAAGCAGAATAGTTTGACCAATCCTAAGAGTACGTATCACTGAATACATGATTGTAGATCTTTTCAAAATTGTGACTATTCAATATCTCATTCACATGATATCCTCATTTTGTGGCATTCAATTCTTATATTATGTGCATAACTGATATTCATGTCAACTAAGTAACCATTACGCCCATTAAACATTAATTTGGCCCCAAACATTAGAATTTCAGGACATGAAATAAAATGTTTATTCGTCTCAAATTCCCACAAATCAAATTTTGGAATACTAGCTTGCTTGCAACGAAAACCATTAACCTAGATTACTTTCAAGAAACCTACGTGACAGACCAGAAAGCTGTTATCAGATAAATCAATAGCTAACTTACCGATGGTTGTCAGCAAGTTTGTTGACCAATCCATAGAAGGAAATTACGCGATTAATTGTTTGTCCAGAATTATATTCACTATCTTCGACATCTGAACTAGACCATTCAATACTCTTGATGAAAAGAGGCCTGAACATAGTCTCTGTTAGTTTCATAGTCAGGGTAACTGTTGCACTTAAGACATTTTTCTCAACAATAATGATATTTTTAATTGAGGCAGGGTGCTGGCGGCGAAGATCAAGTGCTAGCAAGCACAAGTCAAAAATCTTCATATAATAAGCACCAACAGATGATCTGTCCATCGAATCAACCAGGTTCCCTAGCATTTCAAAAACAATTGATAAACTTGACTCCCCAGATTTTGCAGCATCAGAATATAATCCCAGCACAGGTGGGAGCAAAAGCCGAACCTGATGAACAAAATCAAATATCAATAGGAAGTTCCAACATTAATAATTTATTTAATCAGAAAAGTACGTCAAAAAAAAAATAAAAAATAGGAAGCATTTGGGGAAGCTACTTACAGGGATTTTATCAGTAATGAGCTTTCGCACGACATCAGCTTTCAATTTTAACTTTGGCTCTGTGGTGGAAACATAAAGCGGATGCAAAACAATAAGTCCTAAAATATCTCCCAGATATGGGTTGAGAAATCCACCAAGTTTGTTAACAACTGCCTCTAAGGTGAGAAGGATAGACATGGAGAGGGAGTCCTTCAAATTTGATGAACCAGTAGTCCTGTCAGTAATTCTTTTGGTTTCTGCAGCCACAGAAGGGACATCATGAGATTTCCTTACCACACATCCCATGATACCCGGAAGTTCAGGCAGAGCCTTCGGCCCAAGTACATTAATCAGTGCACCTGTAGCACGAAGGCAATGAGAAGAGACAGAAGAATTGTCTGAACAGATTCTTCTGCTCACAGACCCAAGGCACATGCTGAAGACTGAATCATGAGAAGGGAATTTGTTGGCCAAAACTTCCAGTGCTGATACAGCTGCCAGTTTCAATGAAGTACTTGAGTCATCATCAGGCAAATCAACTAATTTTAATATTTCCAAGCACAAGTTATTAAATGACTCCAGAGAAGTCTCATCAAGATTAAGCCATAAGCTCCTTATGCTTGAAACTAATCCTTTTTTCTCAATCTTTGCATTAATAGTACTGGAATCCTTCACCGTCTCACATAGAACTCCAAGAGCCTGTTGCACATGAAATATAAAAAATAAAAGATTAGAACTCCTGCAAATTGATAATTAAAGCAAAATTCCCCAAATCAGAAAGGATTGTGCACGTGCAGAAGAGAGACACAGAGACAGTAACATTATGGGCCACCCATTTTCAACTAACACGCTTTTAATCATTTTAATAAAAAGAAAAAAGGTTTCAGACAAAATCCCCATTCAATGGAGGATCTATGCTATCTTGAATGGCCAGAAGTTTTAGCAATTTCAGCTTGCTCGAAAATGCATCCATTGAAAACAGACAGGAAGCAAAAGGACTGACTTTTACCTTCTTTCTCACACTCCTGTCCACTTGGCCAAGTAAACGAATGATGACAGAGAAGTAGGTTGCTGGTAGCAGGCCCTTTGTAACAGTTTTTAAAACAGCATGGAAATACTCCTTCAGTTCTTTCCTGATGACAGAAGGAAGACTAATATGCTTTCTTTTCAAGTCAATCAGTTGTAGATGAAAGACAACTTGCTCCATAAGTGCACCAACTGTAACCTGCATATTCATTTCAGCTGTAGTGAAATAAACCCAACTTAGAACATTCTGAATTTTCATAAATAGATTAGAATTACTTTTAGCACCATGGTCTCATTGTGAATGGAGTTTCTAAAAGAATTTGTTTTCTTACACTCATCCACTCGATTAGGACCAGGTCATCAATCTAGGCACTTCAACATTAAATGAATGATACGGTCATCTCAATGGCAAGTATTCTCTGACAGACCGCGAATTAAAAACCGGTGCTGGGGAGGAGTTCAATAGGAGGGGAAAGGAAGGAAGAAAAGGAGCTTCCACAAACAAACACATCCAAGCACTTACTACAAAATTTCAATCATCAGTAATAATGTGAATGGTACGTGCAGCCAATTTTGTAATAATCCAAACATCGTGTTCTCACTAAAGGTACTTGATATCTCAGAATAGATTGCAAAGCTTGCGAACAACTAAAACTCCCTTTTTTTGGGCAATCACCTCACGCCATAATAGGTTTAGTTCACATCTCCCTTTACTAGTTCTATAATTCATTGCTCTTTGTGAACAAAAGCTAACTTATATCTACAAAGACACATCCCAACCATCTGAGTCATCAATCCCTTCATCTATCCTCAATTGATGCCACCTCCACTTGTAGGTATATATCCTTGCATCTTAATTTACATACTTCAATGAGGCCATAAAATCAATATTAACAAGTTCACTTCCCAGTGCCTACCTTGTACCCGAAATTTTTAGAATAAAATTA
>CAIGRQ010106007.1:0-10034 GCA_903798375.1 Fraxinus sp. D2006-0159 | reverse complement strand
TTTGAGCCATATTTTTTCTTCACTAAAATGAAAAATATGATCGTTATCCATTACATCAACATTTTTATTCAAATATTCTATCTTTTGTATGGACCTAATAACGACTATATTTTTCATTCTGATTTTCAAAAAAATTGGCTCAAACGGACCCTTAATCACCAACTAAATGGTCTGAGATGGATATATAAATCTATTAAAAAACTCATGACATCGTATTACTCGTCTGAAACGTTTTTGATCTACAATGACTTTGACGATAAGTTATCTAAAAAATTCGTCTAAATTTTCTATATTTAATTACGATGTTAAATACGAGCTGTGCGTTCGATCTCGATTTATTTTCAATTAAAAAGTGAAAGATGGTTTAAGATTATTTAAAACACGTATGGCTGATGACTATATAAAGTTGGAAGTTGTTGGTCCTATTTTGTCGTCATCAACACGAATTCATTAAGATTACACAACAAACAAAACAATTTGTTGTGAAGCCAAGCAATTATTGCATATTATAACAATGCACTATTTTCTTGTCTATTTGCGAAATTGCATTTAAAATTATCGACTTTTTGCTTGCAAGTTTTCTTTGATTCAATAATTTTATGTATGTGGAGATGGAGAGCCTACCACTCAAATTATTATCACTAAAATTTATTAAATTGCATAATTAACTTTTACGACGTAAACTTTAGGAAGATAACTTGATCGTTGCCAGCTATATTGCAAAACGTCATGAAGAAATTACAATAAAATACTCGAACGCTTAAACCAGGTTACGAAAAAATTGATAAAATGCGTAGATGGAAAATTATGAATCCCGTAAAATATAATTAAAATTAATCTGTTCAATCTAATTTATATTAAAAGCAAAAGAAGATTTGAGATTATTTAAAACGCGATTGACTGGCTATATAAAATTATAAGTGGTACTAATTAATTATATTTATTTTTTGGTCATGTTCACACAAAAAACTTCAAAGACAAGCAATTGTCGTGCATTATAACGGATTGATTTAACAATGACTTTTTGCATATTTTCTTTGATGCAATAATTAATATGTACGTTGTGATATCCTACATCTCCTCTCATTATCACAAAATTCTTGTTTGTTATGGATTAAAACTAAATTTAAATTTAAGCTAAACCCCCGTTTGGTGCACATTATTTCCTAAAGAATGCATTTTTTTTGTTGATGTGATGGGAAATATGTGGTTGAAAAAAAAGGAAAAGTTATTGATGTGATGGAAAATATTATTTTATTAGAGAATGTGTGTTTGAAAATTGGTGTGTTTAAGTCACATTATTTTGGAAGAATGTATTCTAAAATAGTAGATTGATGGAGAATGTGCGGTCGAAAAAGAAGGAAAAATTATTGATGTGATCGAAAATATTATTTTATTGAAGAATGTGTGTTTGAAAATGAATAGAAAAATGAGAATGAAAAAAAGAATGTGGTCCAAATAAAGGCTAAGTAAAAAATTAATTTTAATCACATATTTTTTCGATTTACCACTTTTCAACCACATATTTTATCAACTTTTATCAAAATATATTAAAAAAATAATTTTAATACCCACAAAACAATGATAAAATTTTATTAAATTGCAAGATATAGAGAATTAGCTTAAATTTTACTAAAATTGCGACAATTTTGTAATTGGTAGCCATGCTGAAAATTGTCAGAAAGAAACATATACTTTCGATTGGTCAAATCTTAAGACGAACAACTTAAAACTTTAGGGGTTGTTCTCTTCGTATTTCACTTTTTCGTTTTTCGTTTTGAAATTATTTTGTATTTTGTGTTTTGAGTGTCCATTTTGAAATTGTTGAAAATATGTTCTTTTTGTCATTTCGAAAAACTATTTTCAAAAAACCCAAAATTGAAAAATGTGTTCTCTTCTCTCTCTCTTCGTCCTCTCTCTTCTTCCCCTCCTCACAACACCTCACAAGGTCGTCGGTGCTGAAGACCAGCTTCTTCTGCTGCTGGGTATGGCGACGTTGGTTGGATGTGGTGGCAGTATTTTTTTTTTTCTGTGGTAGTTGGTTGTACCGATGGTTGTTGGTTGTGGCAGTGGCGGTTGGTTGTGGAGGTGGTTGTGGTTGTTGGTTGTGGTGGTGATTGTGGATTCGAAAATTGGAGCAGTTTTTGAATCAATTGGTGTAATTGACATGTATCCCATGGTCCTATGTGGCTGCGAAGACTCGATTTGGCCAATTTGATGATTCAATGTTGTGGGAACGAGGAATTAAGGCAGACAGATCCGAAACCGGTGTTGGTCCGTGGGCAGTTGATTGTAGCAGTGGTTGTGGTTGTGGTAGTGGTAGTGGTGTGGCGGTGGCTGTGGCTGTGGCTGTGGCTGTAGTTGGTGATGATGATGGTGGTGGTGGCACCGTGTGGTAGCGATTTTTGTGGTGGTTGCTGTGGTCGGTGATCTAGTGATTATGTGGTGGTGGTGTATTGTGTGGTAGCGGTTTTTGTGGTGGTGGTTCTGGCGACGCCGCGACGGTGGTGTTGGTTGGGGTGATATTAGGGTGGCTGCAGCGGTTGGTAGTGTTTTGCAGGTGACAATGGTGGTGGTTGGGGATGATAGTAACTAAAAACAACGAAAACGCGTTTTGAAAATTTTGACCAAGTAATAACTGAAAACACCCAAAAAAGATAAATTTGTTTTTTGGGTTTTCTTTGTAAATTTTAAACTTGTGTTTCGAAATGCGTTTTTCGAAAATAGGAAAGAGAACATGTTTTCACTGTTTTGAAAAATCGAAAATAGAAAACGGCAAAGATAACAAGCCCTTGATATCTTTAAAATCCTGAAATATTTTCTTGCTATAATTATTACTAGTTATATATATATATTTAAATATTTTCTTATTATATATGTTCACAATCGAAAACAAGTTTGAGTTTAATTTTTGCTAGCCTCTAAGATAATAGTTTGGATGTGGGAGTTTTCTTTCTTGCTTACTTGGAATTAGATTGATATAAAAAAACTTTTCAATATTGATGTGGTAAAAGAACATTAGTTATGGTTAGTGTTCTAAAAAGCGTAGCTAGACTTGGAGGTCAAGTTTCAAGCTTTACAAGCCTAAGTGAGCCTAGTCGAAGCATATGCGTAAAAAAACGTTTTTTCAATTTTAATTTTTAATCATTGTAAAAAAATTCAATAATACATACCAATTATCTAAAATTATAAAATACTGTATTTACTTAATAATTCCTACATAAAGATAAGTTTCAAAATCATAATTACACAGCGTTAATAACTTGTAGTTTAAATCTTATCTAATCTAAATTTTTATCAGACTCCAATTCATTTAAAAGTATTATCTTTCTTTTCCGTTCTTCCGTCTTCTCAGTTCTCTGGAGTTTTTGAAGTTTGAAGGGATGGTGGGCTACTGAGTTTGGACTGTGCATTTTATTTTTTAAAAAAGGAAAAATTTGGGCATCTTTAAAAAATATGGGTCTAAGACGCACCTAGGCACGCTTAGACGAACATTAAGCAATCAACATTAACCGCTTCATTTCCGTTTAGGCTCAAGACGAAGCGTTTTCATTACGCTTCACGTCTAGGCGCGCTTTTTAAAACACTGATTATGGTTATTTAGCTTTATAATCGTTTCAGGAAACTATAACTAAAGTTCTTTTGTCATGTTAAGAGTGGGAAGGGTAATTGATTAGGGTTGTTCAACTATTCTCTTTTTAGACTTCTAGTGTCTATCTATTCCCTACTTTCATTCCTATTTTATTATTGAGAAGCAATTTGTGTGAATAGATCAAAATTACTTTATTTTTTGAAATATACATATATAGATGGGACTTTTCCTATCCAAAATAGGGCATTTGAACTATTCCAATAAACCATTTTTATGGAGGTATTTAATGTGCTTTTTGAATTTTTTCTTTCTATGTAATGTTTTTTTCTTGCCACCGACTCTAGTCTTGGTTTATACTTTATATATAGAGATGGTGACAGTAAAGAACGGGAATGACTTTTGAAAGAAATTAATATACGTTTTCTTTTTGTAAATGGGCAACACACATGGTTATGCCTACTAGAAGAGCACATGGTAGGTTTCTCTAATTTGATTGTTCATCTTGACCCATAACTATCATCTAAACAATGGTGTAATGTCAAAACGGGAAGGTAAAAAAATGAGAGTTCGTTGGTCACGTGCAAAATTATTTTATTAAAATAACGTACTACAGGAAATGAATACGATAAAAAATGATTTTCAAATTAATTGTGCCAAACAAACGCTAAACATTTACTATTTTTTGCTAATTTCAAAATTAAGAATTTCAACTCCTATGTAAGTTTTCGAATTACATAATGACACTCGTGTACAATAAAATGCTTAAGTGCAATATTTACCGATCGTGTTAAAGCAATATTATAATCAATTTATTGAATTATGCTTCTTAAATCGAATAAATAGTAAATGCATATACTATTCAAATTTATGTACATAGAGATTTTGAAATTGTGTTATTGTGTGATTACAAGGTAATTTAAATATAATACAATCCCACTTAAAAACGGAAAGTAATTCTTACTGAACCATGGTAAACTTTGAGGGTACGTTTGATACGATATATTAGATTGGACAAGAATTAGAATATGTCTAATCATTATCATGTGTTTTGATTTTATTAGTACCTGAATAGCATCATTCTCAGTGTGCTTATTCTCCTTTATTCAACTGTATAGATTTCTAAAATATATGGGGAGGATTTATGGCATATAATTTATTCAACAATTTATAATTAATCACACATTCTAAAGAATAATTTCTTTACACAAAATCTATTATAGAAAAATCTACATCAAATTAGGCTCTTGGTAGCAGGTTTTCTTTTTTTAACATAAAACTGGATTTTGGTCTTATAAAGGATTTTACTTAAGTAATTTTTTAATTATAAATTATTATTTTTTGCTTAATTCATATTTTAGTCATGTTGTTATCAAACAATAAATCAAGAAATTAGGTTAAAACTTAATTCTTTTTAAATTTATCTAAACCAACCGACACATGAGACTTTTTGAAGGACTTCAAGTGATTAGGTAGTTATGATTTTCGATTTCTCTCAGGACATTTAACATCCACTTATTCAACATCATTCAGCACCTTTCTCGTGTAAAAATCAAATTAACCAATTTTAGCTAATGATCTTATTTTTATGTTATTTCAAACATATTTAAATGCAATAATTTACAGGAATTCAACCAAGATGGAATAATCTATAAGAGTATCCCTTATCAAAATTTATGTCGCTTATTGCACAACTAGACATACATACATCACAACTCAATTTCAATATTACCCATAAATCAATTAATTGATGATCAGCAATTGAACATAATTAAGCAAACAATAAAAAAAATTAATACATAATTAAAGTAGCATAAAGTCTTTTGAATTAAATTAACATTAAAACATAAGATATATTATTCACCGTAACAATAAATTATCTAACCCTCATAATTGCGGAATTAAACAAATCATTAAATATCACATCAAGTGATACGATTATATCATTACTATAATTCAATTATTTCAATAATATTTAACTTTTCGTTATCAATATGCATTTAATTATTTCAATAATACTCTATTTTTTTGTTTTTCAATATGTATTTAATTTATTTATCATTTGAATCATTCAAACAATATTATTATGAATTATTTTGTCAATTATTTAGTTATGATCATTCCACCTAATTGGATAGTAAATTAAATTTATTAATTTTTTTTTTGAAACAAAAGACGAATATTTTTGGAGTTTTCTTCCAATTATTTTATTCAATTAATGCATATTTTGTTTTCATTCAGTAAATATGTCACATTGGCACACAACTCGATTGATCTATTTGAGTAACTACACTAGGACGCTTCGATTCTTGTTGAAGTTCACAATTTGAAACACCTCCAACTTTTTTTTTTGGGTACCCAGGTATCTCAACTTAGTCGACTAATTTCCAACTTTATTTTCCCGTCAAGCTGTAAAATATGTTTTGAATATGGGAGTTACTTTCTTCCTGACTTTGAATTGAATTGATAGGGTCCATAGTGAATTATTGCCTTCTTTATCACGTTGCTTCTACCTCTCTTTCTAGGGTTCTTTCTTCTCCTAATAGATTGTGCAAATAAAGCAAATTTAGCCCATATTTGTCTTACCGTTAAAACAAAACTCTTTTTTTTTTTTCAAACTTATTTTTAATAACACATTCATACAGTAAATTATTTTGCATATAAATTCAAAGATTAATTTCCCTATATTTTAACTACGCATTGTCTGCTGCATGCTTTAAAAAGTACATTTTGTTGTGGTGATTTTTCCTATATTTTAACTACGCATTGTCTCAAAAATCACTATTAAAATTCATTTTTCCCCAAAAATTCATTATAAGGGTTGTCAAACAGGGGTTTAATTAATGAATTCTATTGAGTGTACAGAAACTGTACACCACAGAAACACCCCAGACCACACACAAGCAGGTAAGGGCTGTCATTTTTTACAATATTTAAATACACTGTGGGGGTCGCTGTTTTAGTCTATTCTGGCCATTTTATGTTGCTTCGTCTTCAGTACAAATGGGAAAAGTCTTAATTAATCTTTTGTAACATATAGGCATGGGAGTTACTTAAACAATATTTATTTTTCTTTTCATTTACTTAAACAATATTTTATTTTTCTTTTCATACTTGCTTGTTTTGTACATTGTCAATGTAAAGAGGTAATGACTGAGTTGACACATTCATTTCATGTCATCTCATTTTTGAAATGAAAGAACATAATTTTAAAAAGAAATGAATGCTTTCACTTTAAATACGTAAAATTCTTTTTCTTCTGAGGTAAGAAAACGTAGTACCAAGATAAAGTGCATATCTTTTTCATATATAAGTAAACAAATGGTGGCACCCACTAAAAAAGAGCAGATTATAAGTTACTTTGATTTGGATGGGTCATTTTGACTCATGTTTGTCCTCCTAAGAATGGCTGGCGTAAAACATCCAAAAGAAAAGGTCAGAAAGGAGAGGTCACCTCATGTACTCACCCAACCCACCCTGTGCCAAACCAATGGGCATTGGGGCCAAAACTTTATCAAGCACATATTGTGGTTAGGCGTGTTGGGTACGAATATTGGGGTTAGATTTGTAATAGGAGCTTGTTTGGTAACAATTAAAATTCAATTAAAATTGAAAATATGCTCGTTATTGAATCTCACTTATTTAATAAAAGTCAACAACAATGACTAATTTTTCAATTTTAATCCGATTTTAATCTCTCTCAAACAGACTCTAAATATTATTTTTCTTTTAAGTCCATGTTTGGTATCCATTAAAAATTTCATTATCATTCTTCTACTCATTTTCAAACACACATTCTTCAATAAAATAATATTTTTCAGTACATCAATAATTTTTCAGTACATCAATAATATTTTTCATTCTTTTTCCACCTCACATTCTCCATCAATCTACTATTCCAAAATACGTTCTTCCAAAATAATGTGGTTCAAACACACCCTAAATATGTGATAAATGTTGTATTATAATGCAACTTTTGATGTTGACGTTATTGAATTCCCTGTCCGTCTCTCATTCTTTTGGAATTTTTTTGTACACATTCACCCAATATAATATTTTACACTAAAATTCGAAAATTTTCCTACTTTTTAACTATAGATACATTCCTCAAAAATTTACTATGAAAAGAAAAATGGACACCAAACAGCGCTTTATATTTCCCTCGCTGTCTCACCTTTATTCTTTATGCTTTCGTGCTTTTTGAATTTTTAAACAACGAAAGCAACACAAGTCCTAAACCTTTTTAACATGCTGCAAGGAAAGTTCTAAACGTGATCAATATTGTGCAGTAGTAGTCCCAAACCTTTTCAAAATGTTTAATTGAAGTCCCAAACCTTTTGTAATGTTTGAGCTTAGGCCCATCAGACACCATAAACATCAAGAATTGAACATAGTTTATTTTCTTAAAAAATTCAATAAATTTGTAGCTTTTATAAGATGAATTCAACAAATTCAAACTGAAATTGCTATTGCCCAAATCAAGTTTGTGAGTGTGAAGTATTCGTGCTTCAAACTTAAATTTGTACAAGTGCCTAGTACAATGAGCTTTACCCTTAAATTTGTATATTTAGGCCTTGTTTGATGGGGATTAAAATAATTTTTTAATAAATTTTGATAAAAGTTGATGAAATGTGTGGTAAAAATTGTAGATCCCATGAAGATATAATTAAAATTAATAGTTGATTGTGACTTAAATTAAATCTAAATTTTGATACAATAAAATTAAATTATTAAACCTATTTTAAGTACGTCTTTGGCTGGTCTTTAAATTTTACCTTTTAATGATTTATATTTCAAAAAACTCATTGTAGAGTTCACCGTATAGTACCTTGTGCAATTATCTATAAAAGTAATAAAATACTTTTTACCTCCTCTAGTTTGCACAAATTTTAAATTATAAGTATCAATGTGAATTAGTTCTATAGGATCCGAGTTCCTTTCAACCAAATCAAATAGTGTTTTGGCTAATTTACCTTCTACACTAGTTTCGCACAGATGATTTTGATCAAATGAAATAGAAAGCAATAAATCTAAATTTACTAATTCACGTAAGGTATTAACATTAACATATCATAATCGATCATACTATTTATTAGAAGACCCAATTAAGAAGCAAGAGGTTTATTTTTATTGATATCAAACTCACGAAGTACGGACATTACATTCATTTTGAATAGCCTATTTTCTAAGTACTCCTTACCCATAAACATGCTATTTTTTTATGAGTACTAATGAGACGCACGTGCAATGCACGTGCTAGGGTGTATTTGACTATGTAATAACGGAAAAAATTTATTTCGATCTACACAATCTTCAAAATCAATTTAAAGGAACCAGAACAAAACCTCACCACAATGACCAGAAAACTGAACGCGCCTTCTGCAATTAGGCATCTAAAGCCACCAGCTCAACTCTGTCTCCTTGTCCAATCCTTCGTTTATTCACTGTAAAACTGATGTGAACGCTGGCAACTCAACCTCACTCAAGTAAACCATATTAATTAGTGAATAATCCACCAAATATTCATAACATATCTTCAGAAATTTGAAATTTTGGGCTACCTAAAAGGCACACGAATCAAAGACATGATATGCTTAGATAAATAAGGAAATGTTAAACACAAAACATAGCTTTGAAAAAAGCATGACATGAAAGAAAACTTGTGATAGAAACAAAGAAAATATTGAAATTGTAAGAAAAGTAAACAAGTTCAGAAACATTAAGGATCCCTCGTAACTTGTTGACAACACAATCAATCTGCATGTATCACAACACATAAATTTCACAACCAATTATCCTCAACTGATGACAGTGTACATAATAACTAAATATGTTTAAAACAAATGGAATTGAAAATAAGAATAGACATCCATTCCTTCTTCCACGTCAACAGTTGTCTCGAAGGAAGACGATGACTCAATTGGTAAAACACTATCCGGTCCAACCTTGTCAACTACATTATCAATCATGGTACCGATGATCTCATCATTTCCAGCAGAGATAGAGGCAATGGTTGCAACAAATCAAAACATTAGTACAATGGATTTATTTAGTGGTAATCATCGCTAAACAAAATATGGTGATTGGCATATGACAAGAACAATACCTTTAATATCCTTGTGCCCCTTAATGGACCTAGCTTTCTTTTCAAGCTCTTCAACTAAGCCCTGCATAGTTTTGTCAATACCCTTCTTCAAGGAAACTGGTTTGGCACCAGAAGTAACACTCAATAGACAAAGTTTTATAATTTCAGGAGCAAGAACTGATGTAGTTGTTGTCCCATCACCGGCATAATCATTTGTCTTGCTTGCAACCTTCCCATGTGATACATTGGGTCGAGTAAGAAAATATAGGAACTTAAGGGAAAATAAAGGAATCGTGCATTATTGAATATATAGCAAAGCAATGAAACTACAGTTGAGTATCGCGTAACAGAATAGAGAGA
>CAIGRQ010106005.1:0-17739 GCA_903798375.1 Fraxinus sp. D2006-0159 | reverse complement strand
GGGTGTATGGTAGAGATTAAAATCAGATTAAAATTGAAAATATAGCCGTTATTGTTGACTTTTATTAGACGGGTGGGACCCAATAACGGCCATATTTTCAATTTTAATTGGATTTTAAGCCGTACCAAACGGGACCTTAATTTAACTAAAGAATAAAAAAAGAATTTTTAAGTCGTAAATTCAATTTGTCAAGCTACTTTCGGGGGTTAAAAGGAGTTGTCAACCTTCATTTTGAACTCTCCTCTCGGTCAAAGCCGTTCTTACTTCTTAGAGTGGGGCCAAAATGTGGTCAGAGCTGGTAGGTTTCAGGTTCATGCATCTTCCCCCTTTTGCCTTTCCTTTTCCTTTCTATTGAGAAAGCAATTTTTATATCAATGAGAAAAATTGACTCCCAAAAAAATCTCAAGTGAAGGGTCCCAATAAATTCTCAAGGGATTTCATAGGTCTTACCGATTTTTCATAACATTGATAGTGAAATTTTCTGAGGATTATTGAAGAGCATTTCATCTATTACAGGTTCTTATTTTTTTAATATGCTTGATGTTTGATCGATTAATGCATTTTTTAATGTACAGATATGTGCTTTTGTTTATTTTTGAAGGCGATTTTACCGAATTGTTTGCTTATATTGGCTGTGAATTGTCAAGAACGCACTTTTGATCTATTTGGTAGCCACGAATGTGTGTATATATTTCTTTTCATTTTCTCGTGGGTTTTGAGTATTCATATCAGTTCGATTTGGTTGTGCACAGGATTCCAATGGGCTTCTTTTATGATATACTTTTATAATTTTGTATTATATATGTGCATACTTGTTCTTGAGGAATATTTATCCAGATTTATTCAAATTTATTTAATCATGGGATTATAATTATATATTCTGAAGCAATATTTGGATGATTTTGGAAGTAATCTGCAGTCAACTTATTTTTGAAAGTATGTTCTATCTGTGAAAAGTTTAGTATGTGATCTACAAATGAAATGTGGTGATGTTTGGTTAATCTTTGAAGTTCACTAATAAGAAATAAGTTTCCTATATGTTTGGCTAATCTTAGAACTTATTTTGACATTAAGATAAGAGTCACTTTCAAAACAAGTAACTTTTTTGCTTAAGGAAAAAGTAATTTATTCAAACAAGCTTGGAGATTGTCCAAATTGAAGTTGAACACATTGTAAAATCTCATAGTTGGTAAGTTTAGTAGTATCAATGTTCTGCTGGATCAAAGTGGTGCCAGAAATTTTTTGCTCTACATTGTCTTTTGACAATGACAGAAAATAAATTTATTGGTTGGATACATGGAATAGTTGAGAAAGGGGGGAAAAAAAAAGGAAGGAAACAAAATCATTTAATCTCATGCTATGCAGTTGCAGTTTTGTCAGGAGTTGGAGGGATTGGCTTTGAAGAAAATTGGAGGTTATTGTTGTAGATGTGTTTCTGATAGTTGTTTGAAGAAATGAAGGAAGATGAGGTGAATTGGTACGATAAATTTAATGGCTTAGAATACTCAGTGTTCCTTTGTTAAGATGGTTATTGAGCATTAATTAGCCCAACCTCTTGTATACAAAACATGTGGATAATGTATGGCTTATTATATACTAAAAGCTTTGAAATACACGTTTCATTCTTGCAACAAAACTAAAAAGTAACGTTGTTTCGTTCTTGTTTGTTAGTCGAAACAAGATTTTGTTTGCTTCTTGGATTGTTGTATACTAAATTCATTTTAACTTTTCCTTTTATGAAGTAAAATTATAGGTTGAGCTAGTGATGTCGGGATTGATGGTCAAATAAATGTTGGAGAATAATGTTCCTTTAGTGATATCGTGACACAATCAGACCCTTTATGCCCCATTTCCATTTCTTTTTTTGCACTTTTTCCATATTGTTTAACTGATGCTAACTCGGGGTAGGGATGGCAACGGGGCGGGGTCGGGGCAACCTCCCCCGCCCCGCCAAGCAATTCCCCGTCCCGTTACCCCTTTAAGACGGGATGGGGCTCTTGCCCTGTTTACTTAACCCTTTTTTTAATTCATTTTATTGCCTCCATTCATTAGACTGAAACAATAATATATTTTTTAATNGGATGGCAACGGGGCGGGGTCGGGGCAACCTCCCCCGCCCCGCCAAGCAATTCCCCGTCCCGTTACCCCTTTAAGACGGGATGGGGCTCTTGCCCTGTTTACTTAACCCTTTTTTTAATTCATTTTATTGCCTCCATTCATTAGACTGAAACAATAATATATTTTTTAATCTTTACTTATTTTTAAAAGTTAAATTATTCAAATATATTTGGTAAACTAAGGTTTTTTGTTTGTCATATTTTTTAGATAATTTTAGTTGCCATTTTCTGTTAGAAACTAATGAAATTTCAGGAAATTTTCCATTTAAAGTATTGATTTTTTTTTAAAAAAATTAAACGGGGCGGGGCACCCGTTACCCATCCCTCCCCCGAACCCGCCCTTTAGCAAAATTCCCTACCCCGCCCCCAACTCGGATACCCGATTAAGTGGGTAATTTTAGCCCCGTTCGGGGCGGGGCCGCGGGTATCAAGTTTGTCGGGTTTTTTTTGCCATCCCTACCTTGGGGTAACCAGATTTTTCTGTTGTACAACCTCGACGTGCTTTATACCGCCAATTGTTGTGTCTTTTCTTTTACTCTGTATTTCCCACTTCTTTACTCCTAATTCATTTTTTGCCATCCCTACCTCGGGGTAACCAGATTTTTCTGTTGTACAACCTCGACGTGCTTTATACCGCCAATTGTTGTGTCTTTTTTTTTACTCTGTATTTCCCACTTCTTGACCCCTAATTCATTTTTTGCCATCCCTACCTCGGGGTAACCAGATTTTTCTGTTGTACAACCTCGACGTGCTATATACCGCCAATTGCTGTGTCTTTTCTTTTACTCTGTATTTCCCGTTTCTTTACGCCTAATTCATTTTTATTCATTTCTTTACTCACTTTAGATCTAATATGCCTTGCAGGTATATTCTTCCATTTAAGTTGCAATACAATTGATGTGCATGTATTCGTCCTCCTTATAGTTGGTTGTCTCGGAGAATGTTCTCCAAGGAGAATATCATTAGGACAGCAGGATTGTACACAGCCATTTGCCTTCAGGATAACCATCTATGATGGAGCTTAATCGTAGTTACGGAGTTGAAAACAAACTTACTGCTGGAAATATTCAGCATGAATTTTGGCCATTGGATGAAATAGATCCAAAAAAAGCAAAGTTCCCTTGTTGCGTTATTTGGACACCTCTACCTGTAGTATCATGGTTGGCACCTTTCATTGGACATGTTGGCATATGCCTGGAGGACGGTACCATTATAGATTTTTCGGGATCCAACCTTGTTAACATTGATGATTTTGCGTTTGGTTCTGTTGCCAGATACCTTCAACTAGACCGAAAGCAGGTATGCCTTGATGACTTCTCTCAGCTGACTTGGCTGCTCTTCTTTTCCTCTATCTGTGAATGGATTATAAACCCATTAGTCTTGCAAAACTTGTAGCGTTATTCGCTTTGGTTGCAAGAATTTTAATCTTTTTCTTTTTCTTTTTCCTTTCCTTTCTGTTTTTTTTTTAAAGTTTTGGTACACCATTCTACTAAATTAAAGGAAATTACTGATGTGACTAGTAGAAATGATGACATGACATGTAAAATCCGTTATTGAATTATTTATATCTTCCAACTTGGAAATATTTAATGTTGTTGGAGAAGTTGTACTTTTGAAATGTGCTTTTATGAATAATGGGAAAAAAAAAAGCTCGACTTGTCCAACTAGGCACATTTTTGTCGAGTTGGGTGATAAAAATAATGTACTAACATTGTTTCATGCCACATTATCATTTCCATTAATTGAGTAGACGGAGTGTCGAAATGAAACAAAAATGAAAAGGTTTGGTGACTGAAATGTGATGACCGCATACGTGACTAATTATGCTTTTAACCCTTGGTGAACATGTATGTGAGAACGGGGGTGGACCCCTAGGCAGGGGTTGCCTGTATTTGCATGGACAAGCAAGAAATGTCCTCACAAAATTATCATCCGTTCTCTGAATCTCACTTCCCTGTCAAATGTGGTCATGTATCCGTTCAATCAGACTGGATAAAATTTATGCTCTTTTCATCATTCCTACTGCCAGTGCTAATATACTACGTACAATCATTGTGTGTTTCTTTAAACAGTGCTGCTTTCCTCCAAACCTCGCTGGACATACATGCAAGCACCGCTACAAGCATGCCGAGTACGGCTCTGCAATCACCTGGGATGATGCCATTCAGTCAGCTGTACGCAACTTTGATCACAAATCGTACAATCTTTTCACTTGCAACAGCCACTCATTCGTCGCAAATTGCCTGAACCGGATTTGCTATGACGGATCAATGAGTTGGAACATGATAGATGTTGCTGCTCTTATATTATTCAAGGGGACATGGGTTGATGGCTTTTCTGTCTTAAAATCATTTTTACCTTTCATGGTGGTGCTATGCTTGGGTGTATTCATGGTTGGATGGCCGTTTATGGTTGGATTATTTTCCTTTTCACTTCTACTTATTGGATGGTTTTTGTTGGGCACATATTGTTTTAAAAACCTGTTAGAATGTTAGATTCTCATACCTCTTGAATGTTAAAACCATGATATCGGCTTGAAGAAGCAAGACATTTTAGTAACAAAAATCTTATCTTATATTAGTTCTACATCTATGAAGTTTCTTTCCCCATTTGCGTTCGAACTTTCTTTATGGTTTTGTGTTGAGAGATAGGTGTTTATACACCGATAATGAGTGCATGGATTCAAGAACCTGGTGAATTGTTCCTATACCCAGATGGTCCGACAAGATTGCCACAAGGCCCACACTGCCGAAAGCGTGCTAATGAAGTTCTCGTAGGATGGTATTATTGTTCTATAATTCTATTGCACTCAATGTCTCCTATGTGTGCGCTTATGACTAGCTTGCTGGTTAAGTGCGTGGAAAACTAGCCTCGAGGCTGCGCTAGGGTGTAGGTTACGTCTGGACATTGCACGAGTAGTTCGTTAGACATGTCTCTATTAGTTTTAACAAGTTAATCAAAATGATTGAAAAAGATGACAATCGACGAAAAAAATGTTTATTGTTATGAATTTGTAGCTGTAGAAGTGTGTAATCAGTATTTTGTTTAGCTAGATGAAATCCTACTTAAAGTTGCATGGTCAATAAAAATAAAAATCTTAAAAAGAAAGAAAGATGAAAAAGGGGAAATAAAATCATACCCTTTGAATCACATAGGTGGTACATTAAGCAGCACTAAATAATATTTCTATCTATCGAGTCTATGATTTAATTACATCTAAATTGGTGTTACAACATCACTGATGTTACGTAGAATTATTCATCAACAAAAGTATATGTAGTGACATGGACAACTATGTTATAGAAACAAGCGAAGTGAAAAAAATTACTTGCATGTTAACCTGCAACGAGAAATTGTATCAGCTCCCTTGCCATTGCTTTGCACCAGTTGTACACCAAGTTTGGCTTTCTTAGAAACCTTTGTACTGAAAGCTAAATCATCCAGACAAAAAGCATACCATTTTTCTACTCACAATATAGCCTCTCCATTTGATTTTCTACTCGGTCATTCGAGAATCAAAGTTTTGAGTCAATTCCTCTCACTGCTTTCTCAACATCTGCAAGTTCTTCTTAGAGCTTGGTGGTCTGACTCTTCAAGGTCTTAATCTTCTCTTCCACGGAGTACAGATTCTTTTCTATTCTCTCTCCTTGCTCCACTACTACTTTACTTTATCCTGTGCACACTTATCCATTGAGGTATAAAACTTTTTCACATTTTTCTCTCAATAGCACGAAGGAACCGCCCCAGTACACTACATACCTTTTAGACTAAATTGCTCTACGTAAATTATATTTAACTAACATCAATAAGTTACATAAAATCTCTGTCAATAATATTAATCAACAAGCTTGACATAGAAAAAACATTATCACAAGTCGAACAACTAAATCCATATGCTCAGAAATGCTCTCTCTCTCTCTCCAGGTTATTCAATAGCATCAGTTCTCATCATCACAAGTTCCCAAATAATTTAACTTCATGCTCCATACTTTGGGGCCTTCCAGAGCTTAAAAGCTACTTCATGTAAAAATCTATCAGCTGGTATAACAAGATTTCTACCATGCTGCATCAAAGATATTCAAATGTTAGTGCAAAGTTGAAATAATAATGCAAAATGCAAAGTTTCAAAAGGATCATCGAAGATACTCCAAAAAAACTAGTGAAATCCTAGCCGAAGGAATAAACTTCCAAAAATATTTCGATTTAATATAGTAGATAGACTATTTTACCAAATTTGCTAACTAGTAGAGCCTAAATCATAGGATCAACTTGAATTTAGAATTTAATATGGACAGAGATAGACAAATTACGATGCTTCTAAATGTAAAATTAAGACAAATCTTTTTAAGCACGTGATCACTGAAACACCATTTCCTTTTTCTGGATCATTTTCAGTATAACAACAGTTACATGGATACCTATAATTCTATGCCCCTGTTTGGTATTTAAAACTCATTTTTTCCCAAACTCATTTTCAACTACAAATTCTCTCAATAAAATAATTTTGCACGTTAACCCATAACATTTCCCTACTTTTTAACCATAATTCTCCAAAAAATCACTTTTCACATAATCTATTCTAAAAAAAATATACATCAAACATGCCCAGTGTGTGTAACAAAATAAGATGAAAATGATGACGCCAAAAGTGATAAAATTCTAGTGTTCACATTGAACACAACAGGTGTACCGTGTACTGGTGAAAAAGGCATATTAAAGCTTAGTCGAGCTAATTCATAGATTTGAAAGCCTTTGCAATTTTTTTCTTATAGAAGGGAAAATGCTTCTGCTCATTAAAATTGAGAGGAGAAGATAAGTTTAATACTTGATATTATTCTCCTCAAACAATTCCTAGAGTACTTGTCATATATTGATTTGGAACTTAAATTGAACTTGCCCATCCAAATTACAAAGTGAATGAATGAATATCTATGCAATAGTCCAATAGATGATTTTCATATGTATAAAGCAAATTAAGTAGGGCTTTGTGCATGCCAAGCCCGATCATTTGTGTTTTGAGCTTTGTTTGGGCAAGCATGAGTGTATAGCTGGAATCAAGATCGAGCCTGCTCAGCTAGTCAATCTGGCAGAGTCTGAGCCAGTAACAGCTCATGAGCTTGCAATTGCTTATTGACTATATATTATTGTCTTAAAATTATATATTTATTACTTATATAAGTACAACTTTTGATATTATTTTTATAGGACGCTAAAAATAAGCAATAATACTAAGGAGCTTACGTTCAATCAGGCTTAAATAACACTCAAGTTTGAAGTCAAATTTTTATTTTTGCATTGACTAGATTTGAAGCTCAAAGCATTAAGTTTGGTCCGGCTAAAATCAAAACCTTGTACATTTGTTCGAGTTTAGCAATTTTCCCAAGTGTTCAGCTAAGATTGGCTTGTCTTCATTCTTAATATTAAGGTATATGTGCTCTGAATATCTATAGAAGCAGTAAACAACTTCAAGAACAGTATAGCGACAAAAAATAATTTCAGTATGTACCTCAATAAAATCTCTAAAAGAAAATTCCTCCACCATATCCTTACGTGTAACAGCATTCTGCCACTGTGCAACTAGCATTGGATCGTAGTGCCTGTTATCGAATCCATCAGATTGAGTCATAATGCATGGACAATGGACAATACCCATTAACTTGACACTTACCTAATGTTCTTGTTTGGCTTCCCCCCTTTCATTGTGTAACTTTGACAAGGGAAAAGCTGTGGAAGTTCATTGTTAATTTTGAGTTTAGCATCAGAAACTGCAAACATTGAATTTTCGTCGTCTAGGGTAGCCCCATAGCTCATTATAATGGACACATGCAACCGAGAACCAATATCAGTTTCCAGTTGTGCCATATGCATCAGCTCACCAACTAAATGGGTCATAAATTCTATGTCTTTGAGATCATTTATTTTTTCATTAGCTCCAACATGAACAAAGATTAGATCAAACTGGTTGGTCTCTAGAATCTTTCCTTCTTGAAAGCCAAGCAATTTCAGCAATTCAGTGGCTAGAACCAACAAATTTAACTTATTCCAATGCAACACATTCAAACCAAGTCTACTTCCTAAAGAACTCAAACTAGAGTTATTAGTGATTATAGCTGCTTTCATTCCCATAAACCTGAAAATTGGCGAGATTAATATCTTGTAATACATAAATACTTCATCACTAAAATGAAGAGAGTCGAAAGAGCAAAAATATTTCACCTTTCTTGTATAGTTGGCACTACATGCATCTCTTGAGATTTACCCCCAACAAGTTCTCTAGCAACCTGAAAGGCATTAAAAGAAGCTTTTAGGATCTCTGCCCTCATCATCAGTGTAATTTTCACATTATTAAGTAAAATTCATAATTGAAGAAAATCAGTAGCAACAATCAGTCCCACCATGTTTTCATACGCTTCACTTGCATCTAGAAGCTCAGAAAATTCCCTAACTATTCTTGCATCCTCATTTTCTGCAATCTAACCTCCAAATAAGTACAAAGAATGATGAATGAAAGTAAATATACATCAAATGATTTCTTACCATGTAGCCAAATAAAATAAAAGATGTCCCACTTCACAAGATGATATGATAAGTGAAAAAATGTTAAACAACAACAAATAGAAATATGAACATAGAATGCACTCAACACGAAAAAAATAAGAAAACAGGCAGCAGATGAGACGAGAAAAGCAAATAACAAATTTTGATATTATCAGAAGATAATGGCCATAAACTAGGTGCTATTGCCAAGAAAATGTAACAAACTAACAATTGGAAGGAATTCAAGCGGTCTTAGATTTGCGAGTAAAATCAACATGAGAAGGCGAAAAATTCCACCCTTGCGGAAAAAATTCTTTCATCCTTTCTGATATATATTTTTTTAATACAAGTTCTTTTACGAAAGCAAGTTCTTTTTAACGAAAGTCTATTACTTTGGGAGAAAGGGATAGATTCCGACTGTCACACAGATACTGAAACTCGACTATGACTATGAAAAATGTGAATCACTGAACTTGGAAACTCAGAAATGGCTACATTAAAATTTTCATATACAAGATTGCTTTCCCCTAAATATGCATTTAACCCAAATTTTCCACACCCCCTTCTCCATCAAATGGGTGAATGTTCACTAAACTTGAATTCTTGTTCTAATCTTGCAGAAACTAGTGCAAGCATCCAGCGAGGGAAACAACATAAAACATATATAATGAGGCAAATGCATTCGTTCTGCGAAGTTACTAAAACCATCTGCTGAATGTGGATATTGCACCAACCGTTGGATTTCAAACTAGAGGGATTACGACTTAAAAACTAAAAATCATTTGTGGATATTATCATTAGATTATCTGTCGTCGTTATGAGTACAGAGTACCAAAGTACCAAAGTAAGGCTCATGATTACTACCTTCCACTTTGCTTCACAAAAATCCATAAATTTAGAAATAAAATATTTACATTTCCCATCCATCCAACAAATTATGTAACGAAAACAATACCTTAGAACAATTTCATTAGATTTCTCAATTTCATGCCTGCAAATAATCTCCTCTGTAAAAAAATAGAAAAGGCCATTCAAAGTAGGGATTTTGAGGAGAAATGATTTTACCGGATGGAGGCGAGTTAGGGAGAGCCAGGAAGCCGCAGCATGCCCGAGTAGCAAAGGAATGTAAGTGGGCGTGTGTCGGGCTGACAAATCGGGCCAGCCCGTCTCCGTACAATACCAGCGCTCTGCTTGGCCTGTCTGCCATGGTCTCTGAGTTGAGATACAGAGTGGGATCGTGTACTAGTGAGTCACGAATCTGTTAAATTTATGCCTAAAATTTCTTTATTTTGTTGGTTAATTTATAAGAAAGTTGCTATTTTTATCCACTAGTTTTAATCTATCCACTCTTTAAAAGATGATATTTATTTATGGCATTTTTAATTTTAACATTTAATTGATCAGAAGATTTTATCATTAATCACGACTTTTATCCAAAAATATTGTTAACATACTTTAAAACGAAGGTTAAATATTTAATCGTATTGTTGCAATATTATTTATTTTATTATTTAAAAATATAATGGACAAATAAGTTCTTTTAGCTCTCGTTTAGTGTCTATTGTTTTAAAAAAAAAATTGCCGCATGATCAATTTCAAGCACAAAATTTACATAATAAAGTATTCTGTACGTAAATTCAAAATTTTTACCCACGCATTCTTCTAAAATGTGATTTGAGTAATTTAAATTCTAGAGTATTAGCCCCTGTTTGAAACCCATTTTGGGTTGAAAAAATTTTTAGAATAGTGATTGATGTAAGAATGTGTGGTGGAAAGGTGATGAAAAGTTTTTGATTTGTGTGTAATATTATTTCATTAGGAGAATGTGTGGTTGAAATGAAAAATGAGAATGAGAATGAGAAATAAATGGGTGCCAAACGGAGGCTTAATTTATAACTTATTAAATACAATCATTGTTAATTAAGAATAGAATATAGATAGAGACTCTTTATTTTAAAAAGTTAAAATAAAAATTCTTTGGAATTTATTTTTAAGTATTGACCCTAAAATAGTATTTTTTATTTAGAGAGAGTATGAAAAATATTCTAATAGGAATAGATTTACAGTATTATATAAACATGTTCTGGATAAATAGCTTATGTTTCCATTTTATTTAAAATACATTTTTCTATTTGTCCTCAACTACAAAATTACTTTCTCGACTTCAAGGTTTGAATTTCTTTTCAACAGTATCCTCGTTAACTTCAAAATGGAAAAATCTATCATTTACTGTTGAAATTATTGTTCAAAATTAATAAAATTTGATTTGGAATGAGAAATGGATTTGGAAGCCAAAAACATATACCATGCAACCGCATAGTTCATTTGGAATGCGGTCGCATATAGACTTACAGGGATTTCAAGTCCTGCAGATGATTCTTCTATGCGACCACATATGATTGTTCTATGCGGTCACATAAAACAAAAAAGTAGCTGTTCGGCTGATTTTTTTGTTTGAATTTGTTGTGACTTTTGTGCAAAGTTTGCAACTTTTCCCGAATTTTTTGCTTCATTTCGTGGGTATTGATAAAGATGTATAAATAGATGTCTTGTGATTAATACCAAATATATGGAAAATAATATAGAAATCTATTGAAATCATATTTCATTCCAAATGTGAAAAATACTCTTCTATCATATTCAAAATTCCTTTTTGTGTTTTTGAAGTTTTGGTAGAAAACACTAAATTTTTAAGTGTTTTTCTATTGCAAGGTTTGATAAATCCTTCAAATCATTTGCCAAAAAACCTTTTAAGCACCAAAATTCAATCAAAGAGGAGGCAAATATTGTTTAAGGACAACGATATCATTTTCGTGTTTGAACCTTTTTTTATTGTTCTTTGAAATTCTAGATTACATTCTTTGGTTTCTTCTTCAACCCCTTTAAAAGAAAGCAATACTTTATCAACAATCTCAAACGATATTTTTGCAATGGAGAAAGGAACCACCATGGCTACAATCAAGTGATGAATCCACATTCATGTATTTCAGTAAATCATTATTTTGTCTTCTCATCTATTTCGATAAGTCGAATTCTATTTCGATTTCATGAGGATAAAATGGTACGCATTAATATGAATATAATATGCACATTATCAATTTAATATCCCCAACAATCTTAAGATATATTTTTCTTTTTGTTAATTTATGTGCGTATTATATTTTATGTGCAAATGATAAGTTCAAATAATTTCTTCGTTGATTTTTTTATCTGTCGCATATAATGTCAACTTATGCCACCAATGGAGAAACTACAATGTTTTCCTCTCAGAAAGAGATGCAATAGAGGGTAATCGGAAACATCAGATAAGTTTTATTATATTCATCTATATGGATTTGTATAATTCAATTCCTTTAATTCAAAATGATTGGTAAATAATGTTACTGTGGTATCATCAGTTGAATTCATGCATGAATAATCAGAGCCAAAATTTCTGTAATTATATAATATATTTTGGTTGAAAAATAAAATATGCATGTTATCATGGAAAGATGTAAGATGTATTTTTCCCATTAAAGACAATTTATTTCTAAAATGGTGTGATCTTTTTGGAATTGAGTATTATAAATTTATTTGTCTTGGTGCATGAAATGATATGCGGTTATCTATTTTCATCTATAAAGTGGCATGAGTATGTGTCTTCATGATATGATATATGTTTTGTACATATTGAAGTGAATGAATATGATTGGTCTTTTATTATAAGTTGTATCCATTCAAATAAAAATTGACGTGAATGTGAATGTTTACATAATGAACTGATGAAAATGTGTATATTCAATAAATAAATTATTGATTTGTTGTAAACAATTGAAATGTCGAAAAGTGCGTCCTTTGAAATTTAATGGTTTAAAGCTTTTTGGCTTTAAATATGTGTATTGGTTCATTTGTATTTTTCGAAGTATGCATGCTGTGATATGATGATGTACACGGATTTACTCACATGAAAATATGTTTTGGAAGGAATAATTGGTGTTCCTTAATAGTTCATCTATAATCATTTAACGGAATGTCTTGTCATATAGTAGTATGGTGACTACGAGTAACATATTCGTCACATGGACATGTAAAAATATTGGAAGAATGCCAACTATTTGTGAAAGTATATAAACTTTCATGACTATTCATTTTAATTGGAATATGACATGGTAAATTAGTTGGTCGATTTCATGTCTTGTTAACTTTGGTTGATGATGATAGCCTCAATTAATTTGATGAAATTAAGTGAGATGATTTATGCAAAATGATATTTCCATAAGAGTATGACAAAATGTGATTTTGTCGTAATTAAATTAAAGTGGAAACTGGAAACCATTATTTAGTAATGAGAATTAAGCCGCTTAATTACTTGGAATTATTGAAAAATCATACAAAATATTATGAAATATTCTAGAATCAATTTAGATGAAAATGTGTATTTTTTTCATATGAAAGAATAACTTTTGGTATGATTATTTTTCAATGGGTATATCTCTTCATAGGTATGTCCTTTTGTAGAATTGCGTCTTTTGAGAACTCAACTTTTCAACATATGTTTGATTCATTTATTCAAGTTGGAATACGTTAAATATGGTGAATTGATACCTCATGATTTGACATGAAATAATACTATCACGTGAAAAGTTACAAATTTGATAAATTGCATATGTTTGGAAAAGTTGCAATTCTTGTGAATCAAGATGCTTAGCCTTCTTCATTATACTATACTACACTAAAATGCGTGAAACCAATTAAGTTGGTTTATACTTGGAAAATCATTGTTGGTCTATATGAAGACCTTGATCAAATTGTGTGTGATCAAATTAAATGTAATTGGATTGAAGTACATTGTATGCAATTTCAATTGAAATAAATTGTAGATCCACTATTTTGAAAGTACTTAGACTTTTGCAAAGCATTCGATAAGGACATTATCTATTGAAATGAATTGAACTATGAAAGAGTTGATGAACTCTAAATTTAAGTATAACCCAAAAAATTGGGGATTAACGTTAAATGTTTGCGAACTTATATGAAAAGTTCAAGACATTGTACATTAATTCTTATTTGAGGAATTGTAGGGGTAATTTAGTTCAATGTTGAATATTGAATACCCATGATTCTAAAATCCACTAGTAAATATGATTGACTAGTGTAGTGTTTGAAAGAAATCATCCAACTGTGATTGAAAATTGATAAAACTTTAGATAAAGAAGCATGTAGCTTTGTAAGAGAATTTCTTAATTGATGACAATTTGTATCTATTAAATGAATCGATCGTTGGCTAGCTATATTTGATGAGATACTAAGTCATGTGTAATGGAAAGTTTAGATATATGAGTTTAAGACATAACTACATAAGGAAATGAATCAAGAGTGAAATAATTTCCATAAATTATGTTAAGTTAATAGAGAACTTAGCGGATCCTTTAACTAAACATTTAAACAGAGATTTAGTAACATCTACTTTGAGTAGGATGAGTTTGAAACTCTTAAATCAAGAGATTCACCAATGATGGCAATCCTACCTGTCATTATTTAATAAAATAATTCACGGGTTCATAATGGTAACAATAAGTCATTCGATATGTTGACAGTTTCAGCATTATAAAATTCGCAATAACCCCATCCTAATTATATAATGCTGGTTGTTACGGAAGTGAGTGTTGAGCTTTAAACTCTTAATGAAGTTCAGTACTAAGTATAAATATATCTAAAAGTAACAAAGATACTGGACAAACTTCACCTAGATAAACTTCGAGGTGGTGCCGTCGCAATAGAGAGTATGAGTTTCTCTCTGTAAAATTTATTGAAAAAGATTAGCGCAATGTCATAATAGCGTTAAGCGAGTTTGAGGAACTNTAAATATATCTAAAAGTAACAAAGATACTGGACAAACTTCACCTAGATAAACTTCGAGGTGGTGCCGCTTCAATAGAGAGTTAGAGTTTTTTTCTTAAAAGTTCATTGAAAATGGCGAGTACAATGTCATATTAGTGCTAAGCAAGATTAACGAACTTGAGAACACGTAATATTTGTGCTTGTGTTCTTACCAGTATTGTCATATGGAATAATTGGTTCAAAGCTACCTTTAATTCTGATTTTACTTTATTTGATTACACTATGGTTATATTTAAATTGAAAGATATCTAATCCTTATGCATGAGTATTGTATATTTTGAATATAAGATTTTATTAAATTTTGAACAAGTAGGGGATTGTTGAAATTATTGTTCAAAATTAAGAAAATTGGATTTGGAATGAGAAATGGACTTGGAGGCCAAAAATATATACCATGCGACCGCATAGTTCGTCTGGAACGAGGTCGCATATAGACGTGCAGATGATTCTTCTTTGCGACTGCATAGGATTGTTCTATGCAGTCGCATAGAACAAAAAAGTAGCCGTTGGATTGGCTTTTTTGTTTGAATTTATTCCGACTTTTGGTGCAACTTTTCACGGATTTTTGGCGCCATTTCGTCGATATTGATGGAGATATATAAATTGATGTCTTGTGATCAATACCAAATATATTGAAAATAATATATAAATCCATTGAAATCATATTCCATTCCAAATATGAAAAATACTCTTCTATCATATTCAAAATTCCTCTTTGTATTCTTGAAGTTTCGGTAGAAAACATTAAGTGCTTAAATATTTTTTCTATTACAAAACTTGATAAATCTTACAAACCATTTGCCAAAAAACCCTTTAAGCACCAAAATTCAATCCGAGGGGAGGCAAATTTCGTTTGAGGACAATGATATCATTTTCGTGTTTGAGCCTTTTTTTTATTGTTCTTTAAATTATTGATTACATTCTTTGGTTTCTTTTTCAACCCCTTTAAGTGGGAGCAATATTTTCCCAACATTTACTTGCTACTCATATTTTTTCTATTACACACTTCGAACGAAAGAATCTACTGCCACTGCAGAAAGCCCTAATGCCATAGATTTCATTAAGGCCTCCTGCTGTGCCACTCGCTACCCTACATGTGTGGATTGTCTCTCCAGTTATGCCAGTACAGTGCAACAAAATGAGAGGCAGTTGGCTCGAGCAGCAAGGCATAAAGCTGTTGATTTAAATTTGAGGATTTTGTGAATTCGAGAATCTAAGAATATTGGGGATTATGTTGTTGAATGTTAGGGTTTATGATTTATGAAAATTGGGAATTTGTGACTGTTTAATATAAGTACTAATAGACTGTGAAATTGTGAATCTGATTCGTGTTAATGACAATGACAAATTGGATAATTTGTGATTTGAATCTGATTCGTGTTAATGACAATGACAAATTGGATAATTTGTGATTTTTGATTTATGAATTATGAGAAATGAGATTTTATGTTATTGAGTAATTTTTAATATTATTTAATTAAATATTAATAAATGATCTTGTTGTTACGATCGTTGATTGTCAACGTTGACCGGTCAACGTCCGCCCGGGCTGAACTTCAACGCTGGGTCCGTCACTGGGTGGGATGCGTATGTTAGTTGGCCAAAACTTTGTTTGGCTTGTTGGCAATGTGAAGACATGGGTTAGTGCTGCTTTAACTAATGAAAACACTTGTCTCGATGGGTTTTCGGGTCCCGCCATGGATGGAAGTGTGAAGATTTCAATAAGGAGAAGGGTATTAAATTGTGCACAAGTCACTAGTAATGCACTTGCCTTAATTAATCTCTTTCGTCGTTCCGTATTTCGACAACTAATACCTTGAGGGTGTATTTGATATACAGTAGTAGATTGTGAAGTATAACTGCGTAAGAGAAAAAAATTCATTTTTCTTTGTCTTTTGAATGGTGTTTTAACTTGTTGGCATGTTTGTCGATGTTAGTTAAAATAAGTATTTTGTATTTATTATAACAGCTACGTGAAAAATGCGATGAAAAATGTTGGGGACATAACTCTGTTAATTAATTGTACATTTTATGGGATCTACAATTTTACCAACTTTTCAATCTCATATGTTATCAACTTTTATTAAAAATTTACAAATAATTTGATTTTTAACTATAGCAAAAGGGGTTACGTACGTACAAATTGTGGACTTTTCGCGCAACTAAAATGTGACATACTTAATGTGATGTCTATATTTATCCAAAAAAATGTTGTGTTTATTTACCAAATTTTGGATGCGGCAAGGAACTTGGATTCGAAAGAGGGAAAGAGTCTTACTCAAAAGGTTGGGATAGGTAGCAAATATGCTCGCCTGCATCATCTACTCGACATAGAGCTGCCAGATTCCGGTTTGAGCAAGGAATAGTATTTTAAAAAGCTCGCGCTTAGGCTCGAAACTCGAGGAAAACGCCTCGCTTCGTGTTTAGGCACCTTTTTTTTTTTTCAATTCCTAAATTGTTGGATTTTTTCCTTGCAGTCTTTCATCTCCCCTAGGCGTTCTTTATTAATTTTTTACTTTTTTTTCTTTCTTTTAAAGTTTTTTTTATTTCACTTTAGTTTATTAATCTTTAATTTTACAAAAAGACCTTTAACTTTAATTTTTAGTTTTTAAAAGACTTTGTAGATCAAAAGTCAAAAATGACTTTATCCAATGAAGTTAAATAAGATTTAAGGTACGTTCTTATTTACATTATGTAATTATGTTGAAAACTCCGAAAGCATATATAAAAAGATTCTTATAAATCTATTAAGTAGGACTTCTTGTTGACATGTTGATGATTGTAACCTTAAAATTTTGATTATAACAAATAAGTTAATCTTGTTTACTAACAATTGAATTTAAAGTGATTATAGTTTTCAAAGTATCCAATGTTAAATTGATCGATCGTCATCAAAAGATCTTTAAAAATAATAATAATAATAATAATAAAATATCAAGATTAGGAGTTTAAGAGTCAAACGTCAATGAGAGATTAAGATGAAAGCCTAAGAGTTAAATTTCAAAGTAAGATAAACAAAAAATTAGATTTCTTAGTTTAAATGTAAATGCACTAATTAATATTTTGATTATTAGCAATGAATGATAAAAAACTTAAATCACGTTGTGCACTAAAAAATATTTTGATTATCACTTGCATAAATTGTTTTGATCAAAAGTAAAATTGATTTTCAAAATCATATTTGAACTTAGATCATATTTTTAAA
>CAIGRQ010105993.1:0-12090 GCA_903798375.1 Fraxinus sp. D2006-0159 | reverse complement strand
GTTTATTTAGAAGGTTATGATTACACGTTTTGTAAATGTTTGCCACTCACTGCAAAGAAGTGATAATTACTTGGCTTTACAAGGAACAGTGTGTATGTACATATGAAGTCTGAATGGCAAATTTGAAGTGATTCTTGCATATTTTGTTAGTTGGAGTGTCACTTATTGGCAATTCGCTACATTGGAATCAACTTATAATTTATTTAGAATAATACCATAGTTCAAAAGCTGGGCTAAATCTAACTGTCAAGTCTTGTGAAAGATGCTGCGATTGTTCGAACTAAAATTGAAGTCTTGGTGATCCAGTAGTAGTGTTGGTGTTTGTATCGTAATAAGATTAAATTATTTCCAAAGCTTATAAATTCAGATACTTGCATTACTGCAATTTTACCCCTTCTTCATAAACATGTGTGTGTGTGTGTGTGTGTTTTTTTTTTTTTTAGCAATTGTTTTTGTATAAAGACAAGTTTAAAAAATTATGAGGGTTGACTCCTTTTCAATTTATAAGTACAAAATTAAATGCGCAATTTTTTATTTTTATTTTTATTTTTTTCAATCGAGTCTCTCCATTCGAATACACTACCTTACCAAGGAAGTTACCTATGGTACTTGTTACTTTATTCCCCGTGAAGGGAATAGAGTGGCTAACGATTCACCATCGTAAGCTTGTTTGTTTGTATTTTGGATTAATTGGTTACCTCTTTATTTTTCTCGGGGCAATATAAAATATCTGTGTTTTGTTTAAAAAAAATAAAAATAAATAATCCTTCACCTTACCAAACATTAATGTTGAAATGACAGTTGATGGAGTAAGTTGCTTAAAAGAAATTCGAAATTAATTGGCCTTATTGTGATCAAATGAAGTTGAATGACTTGCTTAAAATCTGAGATATTACACATTGAATAGTGTTTGAAAATCGCATCTATATAATGTAATGAAGAAGGCCTTCTTCTGAAATCTTACTGAAAAATGTAATCTAGTTCCTAGCTTGTTCTAGGAATAGTATCCGAAACTGTAAATAGAAGTAATATATATCAAACTCGTGATGCAAGCATCTATTTGGTGTAACAGAAGGGAAAATTCGCGTGGAAGATATTATCAAATTAGCCAATCGTACAGAAGATGCTGAAGCAGGTAAAGCATAATGTATTATCAATTATCATATGTGAAAAACATGGTTTATTTAGAAGGTTATGATTACATGTTTTGTAAATGTTTGCCACTCGCTGCAAAGAAAGTGATAATTACTTGGCTTTACAAGGAACAGTGTATGTACATATGAAGTCTGAACGGCAAATTTGAAGTTTTTGGATATGTCAATATAGCATGATTCTTGCATATTTTGTTAGTTGGAGTGTCACTTATTGGCAATTCGCTACATTGGAATCAACTCATAATTTATTTAGAATAATACCGTAGTTCAAAAGCTGGGCTAAATCTAACTGTCAAGTCTTGTGAAAGATGCTGCGATTGTTCAAAATAAAATTGAAGTCTTGGTGATCCAGTAATAGTGTTGGTGTTTGTATCGTAATAAGATTAAATTATTTCCAAAGCTTATAAATTCAACAATTTTTTTTTTCTATATATATAGAAAATAAAGAAAGGAACGCCTAATTTAAGACCAAATCCAAGTTCTAGAGGCCATTGATGTCACATGATGAATGACTAGAGGAAAACTGAAACTTTTTCTTTTGCTCTCAAATGAGTTGAAGCTGCACTGGATTTTGATGCATCTGGGTTCAGTTGGTTTTTGCTTTCATCAATTTTCTAAGTAACTGATTCCTAAGTTGTGATGACAGAACTATTTCGAAAGGTAGAATATACGGTAGTAGATGATATTAACAAAGAAAAACAAGTTTTAAGTTTTATTCATTGTAGTGTACTACATACTAAACATGTTCTTGAAACAATCTAAGCCACACAACTGTCACGTGTATTGTAGTCAACATGAACAATAAATGCTATCACGATATCTTGTTAAAGAAAGAACGATATTGTTGTTCCGTTAATCAAGGATTACAATTTTCGACAAAAACTTGTAGGGTCGTCCAATAAAAAGGAAAAAAGACGCCTTCCATCTCTCAAAAATTGCTCTATTGAATAATATTTAGAGATCAATGCTTATTTTATACTCTGCAGAAGCATTCTTTGAAAGGTTTAAATTTGGGAATGTATCACCTCCAAGTAATTAAATCCCAGATGACTTTTCACCAATTTCCATCTACGACTACATTTAACCACAAAATCCATTCCAACTCACAATTTAAACATTTACATTCATCTTCAACACATATTTGCAGAAACACAGACGCATAATTTTGAATCTATTACATCAAACTGTTCGAGAATTTTTTTTTTTTCTTGGAGGGTGGTAAGAAATATCTACCAGACAGAAGAGTAGTAATTTTGAAAGTATTTTAGAGTGATTTGTTGAGTGGTCATACAGTGATGTAAAAATGTCCAACAGGTAAAAATAAATTATCCAATCCACAAGTTATGAAATGGTTCTCTCAGCAAATATTAGCACAAAAGAAAACTTTGTGAATCTATTTGCATATGTAACTAAATTTATTTAACACAGCAATTATTTAAAGATTGAAAAGCCATGTAGTAGTACCGCTATTTTGGTTCAACTTTTGGTGGGAGTGTGTATCCCCCGCTGTACTTGAAGGCGTCACTCTCATTGGTATCCTTTCTAGGTAAAGAATCATTGTAAGGATGTCTGAGGGCACCTTTTGCAGTTCCAAAGTCCGTGGCAGATGAGGATGCAGATGTTGAGTTTGTGTTTAGGCCATCGTTTAGTAAAATTGTTTCAAGGGACTTAACCACTTCGCTCATTGTTGGGCGGTCAGAGGCTAGTTCTTCAACACATTGCATTGCCAATTCAAGAAACCTCGGGAATCCTATAAGATTTGGAGTGTTTCCGATGGATGGATCCATCATTTCTTTTAATCCACAGTGCACTTCATCATTCTTGTTCATTGCTAATCTTACTTCACGTACAATGTATTTTCCCTTCTCAATGGGCTGCTTTGCAGTTATGAGTTCAAGCATCACCACACCGAAACTATAGACATCACTTTTCTCAGTTAATTTTTGTGTCATGTAGTATTCCGGATCTAGATAACCCTGCGAACAAGCAAAAGCATTAGAATATGATGTGATTTATCGACAATGTTAAGGCCAAAACCCCAATTATTTAAAAGGTTGACAATTTAATGGGAAAAAAGATGTTAATATAAAAGCAGAAGAACGTGTTATTCAAGATTAAATTTATATAAATAAACCGCCCTCTCAAACAGTTTAAACTTTTATATGAGATAGTTCAACGTGGATTCAAAAGAGATATAGGTCCTAATTTCAAGTTTCGTTGTCACCTATTTATAAAAAGTTGTGCATGTATCGTGCCATTGATAAAATAAAAATGGCCTGCACTTGAGGAGCATATTGAGGATTACATTTAAATAAATAAATTGTCTCTCTATAACAGCTTAAACTTTAAGATGAGGTGGTTCAACACATTCCAATTGATTTGCAACTTCAAGGGAAAGGAATCCTTCTAGTCATCATATGAACATTCTACTATAATTTAGGAGCTGTATTACTCACCAACGTGCCCTTAACTTGAGTGGAGACGTGCCCTTTGGAAGCGTCAGACATTGGCTTAGACAAGCCAAAATCCGCAACCTTTGCCATTAGATTTTCATCCAACAGAATATTGGTAGACTTGACATCCCGATGAATTATTGGAGGATTAGCAAGGTCATGTAGATAAGATAGTCCTCTAGCTGCACCAAGTGCTGTACGAATCCTCCTCTCCCAACCTAGATGAATTCCACTTTTTCCTGTCCATGACATAAAAATAAATTCCATGTGATTATTAGAATTTAACAGGCTCCTTCCATCTATGGCTTCAATAACATGAATGCAACATGAATGATGTTCATGTAATGACGTATATTTTGAACTCAGCTGGCAGATTATTTTCTCAGACATTACGGAAAAAAAAAAACTCTTTGCCTTACGAAGTTCAAAAGTGTACAGCAAGTTCGTAAGAAACAATAGGACTGCTTCATCAGTTAATCAGACTTCACATAAGCACGTTTTCGAATTTTCTTAAAATATCCAAAAACATTATCTGAAACATTTGAGATAAGATTGACGTGTTCGCATGGCAGAGGTGTTTGTGAACTGGTGCATTTACATTGTATGGAATAATTGTGGAGCTTTTCTCAGAAGTGTAGTTATCTAGCACCAAATCTCATAATCCCTATCATGTGTATTTATTGCACAACTGATAAAGCGTCTTAATTTAGAGTGCATAAAAGCGGGGTGAAATACTTTACTGTGCCCTCACTCTTATAAATGAAGTGATATTGAACTACTCAATTGCATTGTGTGTGTGTGTTAGTTGATGTTAGGATAAATGATTCAGAATGAAGACTTAATCTCGGGAACAATATCTTCTAACCATTACCATTTGCTGTCCCATGGTGGTAAAGCGAGGGGAATGGTAAATTTTGCAGCATATGTACTGAATACAGTCTATAAGATTATTTTCAATTTCAATTTCCAATGAGAAACTTTTCATTAGATCTAAGTTGTTTATAATGCTTGCTCTAATGACTAATGTCGCTTTGCCGCTGTTGTTTCACAGGTATAAGCCTCTTTGACCCTCTAGGTTGTTCTACTTTTTTTTCATTCTCGGAATTCAGAATAAATAATGCAGCCAATGTTGCTCGGTATATAATGCGGAATCGAACTTACTGGTTAAACTCTCCCTTAGTGATCCATTAGGCATGAACTCATATACCAGCATCTGTTCTCCTTGGTCAAAACAAAATCCCACAAGGCCAACAAGGTTTTTGTGATGAACTCGTGAAAGCAACTCGATTTCAGTCTTAAACTCGAGTCCACCTTGCATGGAACCTTGTTGAGATCTTTTGATTGCAATTACTTGCCCACTTGAGAGAGTCCCCCTGTACACCTACAAAACACAAAAACAAATAATCTGAGATAAGAAAATTCAATGCTCTACAGGTTCCAACTAGTATCTTTATTACTAACTTTGCCATAGCCTCCTGAGCCAATCTCATTGCTTTGAGAGAAGTTATTGGTGCATTTCTTGATCTCGTCATAAGAGAACCATCTAGCTCCTTTTAGTTGTGGTGCTCCTCCACTATCTGTGCCACTTGGAGCCCAAGATGCTGGATGCAGGGAATCAAGAAATTAAGAAATTTTTGTAAGGTACCATATCAACAACAGAGCCATGATATTACAACCCAATACCATATAAAAGTGAGAATTACCAAATGGTTTACTTAATGATATGGCTTGTTCAGCACGTTTTTTTTGTCGTAGAGCGTATGTTGCTAGCCCTGCAAGCACCAGGACCAAAAATGCACAGCCAGTAGCAATCCCGACAATCACACCCGAGCTAACACGAGTCCCCCGGCCTTCATCTGGTCCAATGTAATTATTATTACTAGTTTTTACAGATTAATGTTATGCTGATGAATTGATTTTGAACTGGAATTATAAAGTAATCAATTTTACCTGGAAAAATGTACGAATCTGCTGTAAAATAGTAGGGTCCAAACTCTTTTGGAGGCTTGTAAGTTTGCTTAGTTAGTGCAAAACCAAGTCTCTGAACTTCTGACCTATTGAAATACTTCGCATCGGATGGAAAAAGATCCAGCTGCACCTGAAGATAGTCGTCAACGTTGAAGAAGGGGTTCTGCAGAGAAACTGACCCAGGAGAGAGCTCTAGATTCACCCAAAGGCTCATTTCTAGAGAATGGAACACACTTGCATTAGATAATTCCCTGAAGGAGGGTGCTCTGAAGTATAATGTTCCTTCGTATGGATAAGCACATTCACAACTTTGTGGGTTCAATTTTTCTTCAGGGGAACACAATTTGCTTCCACAATTTGCTAGGCTGGTCGAATAAGGTCTAGCCAATTGTTGAAGCTGACAGTAAACCACATTTTCTGGTGCAGTCTCACACACAGGGTTCCCAATTAGTCTGAAGCACATAAAAAGAGATTCGATGATTAAGGGTAAAACATACATGCCTATCTGCTCCAATTTCCATGAGTAACAAAATCTCTTACATTAATGTACTTTTGTATTCAGAACTAAGCGTCACTGATGATATATCGTTGTCCTGCAAATCAGTTAGTTGAAGCTTCTGGCTAATGTTTCCACCCATATCTAATTTGTCACTCAAGGCATTATTCTTCAGTTTCCTGCCATTGTTTTACAAGATCTCATCAATGAGCTTACTTCACTTCTTACATGGATATATCAAACTATTTGCTTTAACATTATTATAGACTTACACTTGCTGAATCTGAGGTAAGCTAAAAACTTCAGGTGGCAGTGATCCCTGTAGCGGTCCATGTTCAATTACCCTAACACCATATCAGATTTCAAAGATGAAATGGTTTCTGGTTCTTCATTTATAAGGTAAGATAAGTCCTGGGTTTGACTAACTTTCTATGTTTTTGTTTTGCATCAATCAATTACTCACAAAGTAGTTAGAGACTGTAAAGTTGAGAACCATTCTGGAGCCTCTGTTTTCTGAAAAGAGTTGTTGCTCAAGTCCCTGCCAAAATGTAAAAGTAGCACATGTTAATGAACAAAATCAGTCAGAAGAGAGAGAGTACGTTTCTGGACTAGTGAAATGGTATCTCTTACACATAGCCGAGGAGATTCATCCCGGTTAAATTTGGTAATTTACCAGTCAACATATTGTGAGCCAAATTCCTACATGATACAGACGAATGTTAGTGAATAATCATTAGTCTCTCCCAGAAACATTTATATTTTTATTGGACTGAAAAGATGTACCCACAATTCAGCGATATTTGTGAGATGGTTGAGGTTCGATGGGACACTTCCAGTCAGGCCATTTCGATCAAGTCGACTGGACACATAAACCAGGGTACACAAACATAAAGCGTAATTCGTACCCAAAAAAGGACAATAGTGTGGAGTAAGAGATGAAAGTAATGTAAGGAGTTTACTCACAGAACCTCAAGTGAAAGAACCTCTCCTATTGTGGACGGAATGCTCCCTTCCAATTGATTCCCGTCGAACAGTCTGCCATCGTTTCACCACAAATAAGAATTGAATGGCAGTTTCAAGATTAGAAAAAGTGATGTTAGCTTCAAACTCACACATGTATTAGAGACATATCCGAGCTAAAAAGCTTTTCTGGAATTTCACCTGAAAGCTTGTTTTTGTTGAAATGGCTGCAAAGCTATATAGCCTCAGCAAACTTGGAGTGGTAAACAAATTAAATTATTTAAAAGAAAAATGAACTGATTTGGAAAATTAAAAAAACACTCACAAGTGTTTTGCCTTTTTAAGGCGGTCAAGCCCTGGAGCTAGCACTGTTGATACAGGGAGAGGCCCTGTCAACTCATTTTCAGCAAGGTCGAGCCAGTAGAGTTCAGAAAGTCTGCCAAGGGAAGGTGGTATATTCCCAGTTAGGTTATTGGTGTTAAGCGCCCTGCAAGGCATGTTTCGATTTCGTAAGATAAAGAGATGATTTCAAAAGAACAAATCAATGAATATGACAACGCCAGAAATTCTTACAGAAAAGATAGGTTTGCAAGTTTTCCCAATTCACTTGGTATACTGCCAGAAAAGCTACACCCTGCTAGAATTCTGCAGAAGATATATGGAACTTACATAAAAATTCATGCATATTGATCTCTGTGTCTAGCAAAAGAGACAAGTTGAGAGTTAGGTTTTTAGAGCTTACAATATGTTCAAATTTCGCAGATCTCCAAGCTGTGGAGAAAGGGGACCTGTGATGCCAGGGTTGAATGACAAGTCCCTGCAATCAGTAGCTTAAAATCTTAGGCTAAATATAAACACTCAGATCAAAAATATATTGAATAGTTAGTAAAAAAAGGTGTGCTCTTTTATGTTCATCAACATTCTTCTTGTATACAGTAATGGATATTGCCTCTGTAACCCTCAATATCAGAATAGATTTTATAGGCCAAGCCAACAAAAAATCTTTAGTTTCAGTATGTGAAAGGTGTAAGAAAACTCACAAGGAAATCAGTTCAGTGAGCCCCCCAATATCACCAGTCATGGTCCCTGTTAGTCCCATTGTTGATAGTCCTCTGAAAAATCAAAGACAATACAAATTCATAAGCATCAATTGTATAGCAAAACACGAGACATCCATAAAACCTCTCCCCCCACCCAGGTGTATTTCTGGCACCGATTTGATGCTGTTGACAAAAAGTAGGAGTATAGCTGTAAGATACTCACATTGCAGTGACCCGTAAGGTGGAGTTGCTGCAGGTAATTCCATCCCAGTCTCCACAAGGATCATCTGATTTATCCCAACTCGGGGGCGTGTTTCCCCATTGATCTTTCAATGATCGGAGTACAGCAGCTGCATCGACATTCATTTTTCATAAATACAGATATGCTCTATGCATCAAAAAGAATCTTACAGAAACTCTATCAATCAAATCACTTTTGTCATGTATACTTATATAATGATATGATTACAAAATATGAAGCCTCTGAAAACTCCTTTTGGCATTACTGTCACAAGTTTCTATCAATTTTTTCGCTCATCTGAGTTTGTATAAAATAGACATTCATGAGTTCAAAACTTTCAGTCAGACAAAAACGCAAACATTTCATCAGCAAATCTATACCGTCTTGCTGGTTTGTCTCAGAAGAGATTGCACTGATCCATGTCAAGATAACCAGACAGCAGAAAAGCAGCCGGAAGGCAGCCATGGCTGCACTCTCCTTCAAATGAAAATATAATTCTTTATACACTTCCTAGCAAACTGATCACACAAAACCCACAATTCTCAAGGGATGACACTAAACCAAGAATGATATTTTCATACTACCTCACGTTATTGCTTTGCACTCTATCCGACCAACGCTTTTTTCCCCACAAATATCCCAACAAATCATCATGAAGACAGACACAAAGAAAAAGAAATGCTTATACTTGACTTTTAATTATTAAGCTTGTCTTAGAAGCTAATTCAACACTCGATTCCCCACTATCTGTCGAATAATCATTATTGTTTGGCACTCTACAAGCATGACAAAACAAGATGATGACATTTGTTTAATGAACAGGGTCTTACAATTTTCTCCGCCGGCCGGCCATGTTAACAACTACAAAAATGACAGCCCTTCCTGCTAAACAACAATATGCATTACGTCGAAATGGTATTTGCATAACAATCTTCCATTTCCACTCGCTCGCGTTGACTTGAGTGTCGGTAATTTTATAATTTTCTCCCTTGTAACCCCATATTATGGAGAATATATATTGTAACAGCCCTATGGAATTTCGTGGGAATAAAATGAATTTTAGGGAATTTAATTATATTTAGAATTGTCAATTAATTGTATTTAATTGATAATTTTATAATTTTCTCCCTTGTGACCCCATATTATGGAGAATATATATTGTAACAGCCCGTTTGATTATAATAGTCGAATTTGGGTGGAAATAAAATGAATTTTAGGGAATTGAACTATCCTGAGAATTGTCAGTTAATTGTGTTTAATTGGTATAATTTTTTACGTGAAAAATATTTAAATTTTTTATCTTTTGGTGTCGTTTGACTTTATTTTTTATGAAAATTGTTCATTAAACAAAATTTCTTTTTACAATTGGTGATAAAATGTGTGTCCATTGCCAAAAATAAAAAATTGATTTCCTTCATTTCCTTCAATTGGTGCAGGTGTGGGTGGAATTAGTTTTTCATGAGAAACAAAACCCATCAAACAACCATTTCCATGAAAAATGGATCCATTTTCCATTGAATTTATATGTAAAAATGTTTTATTAGAAAAATTTGTAATCAAAATTAAATTTAAGAAAAAAACAAGTTTTTAAAGAATAATATTCAAATAGGCACTTTGTATACAAAGAGTACGTTTGGAGTGAGCATGTATTATTTTTGTCTATCTATCTTACTCTAAATTTATCTCTATTCAAATTTTTAATAAATATTACATTCCAAAATTATCTTTATAAAATTCATCAAGGATGCGTTTGATTGCCAATATTTTTCATGAAAATGTGTTTTTTCATCTAATTTCTTACTTTTGTGCTGTTTGATTTATAATTTTTTTTCCACGGAAAGTATTTTCTTACTTTTGGTCAAGTGATCAATTTTTTTTTTTTGAAAACAAACAAAATATTTTCTTTATGGAGAAGTGGTTTTTATTTTTCAGGTAACTCACTCTCGTCTACCCACCAATAAAATATGAACAAGTATAATATCTTTTAGGTTGAAAACTAAATCAATCGAACACATTTAATTGCTAATTTTCATATAAATAACTTCTAGGCAATTGAATTGCCTAAAATTTATTTTCTTTCATAAAAATTTCATGTTTGCAATCAAATGCATCATAATTTAAACATTATGTCCATGTGTTGGTGTGGTTTAAAATTTGAATAATACTATCTAGCACAAGTAGTGTTAGAGTATCAATTTATGTGACATTATGTGATAAATTCAAAATGTGAATTGGGTGATCTATTTAATTGTAATTGTAACTTAATACTACTAGTACTGTCACCTAGACAGTTGTTAAGTACCAGTTATGCTATTCTTAAAATTTTATTAAAAAATTAAGTCAAAATTAGGGATTATATATCCACTTTGTTTTTTTATCTATCTCACTCTAAATCTAAAGTTAATTGTCCCAATGATCACCGAACTTGTGTCTATGTCTCCAATTGCTCGTTGAATTTTAAAAACACGTCGAGTTTTGGTCACTAACTTATCCAAATATTGAACGTTACTCACTAACATAATATCCATTTCAAATCTCTAACGAAATTTGTGACGTGACTTGATGAAATCCACAGTCAAATCCATATCACGCCATTACCAGATTGCCATGTAAAAAAGTGTCTTTCATTGCTAACTAGATTTTGGAAAACATTTTTGATTGCTCGCTAAATTTTGAGGTGATCGAATCCGGTCACTAAAATTATAAAAATGCCTTAGGCTTGTTGTTCACTAAATAATATGTACCGCAAGCATACATGTCACGTACAAATAATAAAATGGACAAACAACTCTGGGTTATCGATTGCACAATGAATAATTACTCAATTAAACAATAGTTAAATTCAATTTTAATAACGAAACATAATAAATTTGAATTTTGCAAAGGATGAAAATAACTTAAAATTCTACAAAAAGATCAAACAATAAAATTGAGGAAAAATCTTATGTCAGTGATCTTTTCGTCATTTTTGTAGAATTTAAGCTATTTTCATCATTAGGAAAATTCAAATTTATTGTGTGTTTCGTTGTTAAAATTAAATTTAACTATTGTATAGTTGAGTAATCATTTCTCAAAGGATTGAAATTCGGACTCGTTTGTCCATTTTATTACCTGCCTATGTCATTTTTAAAAGTTTAGAGACCAAAATTCAATCATATCAATGTTCAGTGAGCAATCAGAGATATTTTTTGAAGTATGGTAAGCAATCATAAACATTTTTTAAATTGTAATGAGCAATGAAATGATTTTGTTTTACGTGGTAATTTGTTAACTGCGTAACAGGACGCCACGTGTTTATTTCGTTGCCATATCACCAATTTCATTAGAATTTGAAACGAATGTTATGCTAGTGAGTAATGTCCAATATTTAAATAAGTTTAGTGATCAAAACTCGATATTTTAAAATTTAGTGAGCAATCAAAGACACATATATAAGTTATATTATTATTGGGACAACTAGATCCTAAATCTATCCCTAATTATAATTTTAAAAAATTTTAAAAATATTATATTCATCATCATTATATCACAACATTGCTCCCGTTAAATTCATTCATTTAAACATTACATATTCATAATGTTTAACCAACAAAATATATTATTTATTTAAAATAAAATAAAAGAACATATATCTTTTCCAATCTCTGAAAACAACCAAGATTCCTAAAGCTAAAGTTTTTCTCCATTGTGCTAATACAGATGGCATAGGATTTAATAAATTTGTACAATTATAAAAAAATTCAATCATCTTGATTGCATCTCTCCTCTTTCCATTATA
>CAIGRQ010105957.1:0-10465 GCA_903798375.1 Fraxinus sp. D2006-0159 | reverse complement strand
ATATCTAAGCCCTCAACATTTTTTTTCACAATTGCACAATTTTTTTCGCTTATTTTGATATTGTTTTTTTTTAGCTCAACATTAACCTCACCCTTTCTTTCTCTTTTTGACCCTTGTAGCGAGCTTTTAGTCAGTAACTCCCCGATTTTGAAATACGAAAGAGTACTAGGTTTTAAGAAACCCCTAAAGACTTACTAAGTCAAGTAAAAAAGGTGCAGGCGTGAAGCATTGAGTTAACAAGTGCAATGCTCTTTCTTTAAAAGGAAAGCAAAAATGATTAAAGAGCTAGATTCTTAGCATATGATCATCACTTAGTTCATACCTGAAAGCTGAATACAATCCACATAATATTTTTTTTAGCATGCATGGAATTACTACAATCCTAAATCATATCATTTACCAGTTTGACAACCCCAAATTATATTATACAAGGTTAATGATATAGTGAATATTCGATTTTTGGATTGATCATCTAAGTTCTCTTTTGCAACCTATAAAGATGAATCAACCTACTCGTGTACAACACCACAATCAACTCACATGCATAAATACTTTATGTTCTGCATGAATAGGCAAATTTTTTAACTAAAACACGTTAACATATTTATGATCCATAAACTAACACATGTCCTCAATAATATATATCATTGTCAACAAGGCTATCTAACTCACACAAACATACAAAACAAGTAAATTCTCCTTTTTCTTAAAAAAAACATGCACACAAATCACACAAAATAAAAATATTAGGCAATTATACAATTTATAATACACCCCAAACTTCTATAGAGTTGAAAGAAAGAGGATAGTTGTTGTGTCATAAAGCATTGTTTATGCTATGGAATAATGGATTTGGAAGATCTATGGAATCATTTTCAATGCTTGAAGTGTAAGAAAATTCGACAACAAATTGAGCTTTGAAAACTTACCTCCACTCGTGGTTGTTCAAGTATCTTAGCGAAATAATAGTTTGATCTAAACAACTTCTTCCATCGAAGAAGTTGAAGTGATGATTAAACTCGATTGATGGTGATTGCTTTTATCTAATAATTATTTGTATCCGTTAGATTTGACAAGTAATTATCCTATTACGCACTTAAATTTAGCTTAATAATGAACATATGTGTGACGTGTGGGTCGGGGTAAAATATTTTTCAAGAATTCAAGAACCTCCAGTTTCAAACTTTCGATCGCGTCCAATTGCACCTGATAAGATGAAATGTAGTAGAATACTCTCATTTTTTATAATCATAGCAATCTCCCACACTCTATATGTGTTGCGTTTTTTCTATCACAAGTATACGATATCGTAACAAGTAATACAATGAATATTTGAGTTTGGATTATCGTTCCCACGAGAACTATACTTTAAAACTTAATTAGATTTTTCTAGCTCCTTTTTTATGAAAGCAAACGAAGAATTATATGTTGTTGTGAGTTTTTGATTTAAACAATTGAAATTAAGTAAAAAGCACACAAAGATTGATTAAGAATTCAAATAATAGATGGAATTAGGAACGAACAATTTCACTTATTGATCACCTTTAATTATTAATTCAAGATTCAAGAGACAAATGTAGTGTTTAATCGAATTCTTCTATGTTATTCAATTTAGCCCTCTCGAGTTTTCATTGAACCTATCTAACTAATTCAATCTCATACATCCATGTGAATTTACCTTAGATAAATGAAATCTTGGTTCTAAGAATTCATATGATGATTGCAATATTTAGTATATGTATCTCTACACATTATACTAATATACCGAATTTTACTATATGGTAAAAATCTTAAACTCACATCTCGATTCGTAAATTCACAAAATCATTAAATTAGCGATCAAGTAATTTAATGCATTAAACTCGTAGCAAATTTAACATATGTATGATAAAATCATAAAAATCTTGCATAGAAGACATAAAGGGTCTCAAGTAGATTATATTGTTCGCCATAATATAAAATTATCTACTCATAATAAATTAAGAAAAAAACAAGTTGTTATTGAGTACATAATAGGATTTTGAATATAAAATAAATAAAGCTTGCACCAAGATGTACTTCATGTTCCAATCAATGCTTCAAAATGTTAATTTCTTGATGTTTTCCTCCATTGAATTGCGTTTTTCAATATCTCGTTGTATTCTCCTTTTCTCAACGTGTAGCCTTCTCAAAAGTGCCAAGTAACATCCTTTTATACTCCTCTCCACGATTGTATGAATATAGAGTTTCTTGTGGGCTCAAAAGTTGGACAAAAAAAAATAGTCCCAACGTCTCCAGGCGGCGTCGCGGCACCTGGTTGCGACGTCACAGCTTCACATCCGAATATCCAATGGCGTCACAACTCTGGTCCTTCAACTTTTGTGGCGATGTGACACCACACATCTAAAGTCTTCTGCATTGTGGCACCTCGACGCCACTCTTCTTTCCTCGATCTTTCGATTTGACTATTTTGCGCTTTTTTGTTACCATGCCCATGGCCTTGTCTATTATCTTTCCTTGATTTGCGTCATCTCGCCTCTACTATAATATAATACTGATAAACACATTAAAAACGTTCATTGCTCATAATATTGAGCTAATAATTATGTTAAAAAAAGAGTAAAACTCGTGAGTAAAACACAGTCATCAATATGCAAACCTGGAAACAAATACGAGTTACCGATCTAAACTCCCTTCATTAACTAAGATTGTTTGAAGTCGGATAAGATTGTTCGGAGTTGGATAATCAATTCAAACTCTTACACGGATGATTAAATTAAAAATGAAATAAAATAACTAAATATCTTAAAACTATCACACAACTCTTGTGAATGGAGGCGAAATTGATGGTATCCCTAACAACGTGGAATTAAATTGTGTAACATTAAGCCACTGTTTGACAACTATTAAAATAAATTCTTTTTTTTTTCCTCTCTCTCAAACTCAATTTCAACCATACATTTAGTTTCACATTAAAATATTATGCAAGTAAACCCAAATTTTTTCCTACTATTTAACCACACATTAAAAAAAAATTCACTATTCCAAAATTTATTTTCCAAAAAAAAATAAAAATAAATCGCATTTTAATGGTTATCAAACATGGGGCTAACATACTAATTACACAAAACAAAGTCCTATAAAGATATAGTTTTCATTTCTAAGGTGGGGATTTTTATTTTTCACATCGATCTATTTGTTACTTTGTTACAATTATATATGATCCTTGTGTCTTGATGGGTAATAAGCAAGGGAGTAGCATCGAGGAAGGAGTGCATACCTGGTTAGCTTTGCTCCTCTTTGATAGGAGCGGAAAATTCTCCCACGCTTACTAGTACAGAGTTAATCGATGCTTATTCCTTAGATACCGAAACTCACTAGTTACGAGGATGTCCACATCTTATGGGAGATGTTGGAGAAAAATGATAAACATCTTATCGGAGGTGGCAAGGGACCCTTTTGGGATACTTTTCTTCACTGGGCAAAGTGTGCTCCATTCCTTTGCCGCACGGGTTCTTGCACACATGCGATGTAGTACTTTGAAGTTATGAACATCATATGTTGTGTGTGAAAAAAATCAATAAGATGTTAAAGTCCAAATTAAAGAACTTGGATGAAATTTTAGTCCTTTGAAATCGACCGTGTACAAGTTTTGTCTACTCATTTATTAAATATTTAAGTGTTAAACTTTTGCATAAAAAAAAATTTGCAATGCATGTAGAGAACATGTTCAAAGTTTATCATATTAATTGTGGTTTGGTATCCATTTTCCTTCGCAAAGAAGTGTCCATCTCTTATAGCTATTGCTTCCACATCCTCCACCAAGAAGTGTCCTTGAGATCTCTTCATGTAAGCCTCAACCACTAAACATTGTGCGTCCCGAGCGACTCCCTCGTATTTATAAACTTGGTCTCTCTCTTCTAACCCCCACAGAGATATTTAAACTCGTCCATTAAAATTACAAAAATGCTATTCTAAATGATATGTTAAATGAAAGGTGAAATTAAATGACTTATTTAATTTTACCTATAATTTAATTCCACATTAACCCCACCTAGATTGTGATTGTAAACACACTAGGGATGAATAACATTACTCTTAAAATTATAATTCATTTTTCCCTCTTTTTATCAATTACATATCCTCCAATAATGTAATATTACATGTAAACCTAATTTTTTTTTAATCACACATTCTTCAAAAAATACTATTCCAAAAATTATTATTCAAATTAATGGGGGCCAAACGGGGGCTTAGCTCGATACCACCAACTATTGTGAGTGCCTACATTTCCTTGTCCTTCCCGCCCTCATTTTTCGTCATTTATCTTTTCCTCCTTTAGTTCAGTGGCGGATCCAACACCAGTCGAGCACCGACAGCAGCGTGTGCTGGATCCTTCGGAACAATTTTTTTTTTTTTTTTTGTTGAGAATAGATAAATTTTTTAGCTTATATAATAATTCATTTTTTTTTTCAAATATATCTTATAGTTCAATTAGTTAGAGCCTCCACATCCAAATTAGAAGTCATGGGTTCGAAATCTCTTCCAAACCAATTTGTTGTGGAATTTTTCTAGTTCTACAATTTTTACCAAAACAAATGCTAGGGTGGGGATTCCAACTTATGACCCTCCATAAGATTATTTAAAACTTGACTGTCATTGCATTAAATGAATGTTGACACTAAATATTACAAAATAATACTCCCTCCGTCCCAAAAAGATAGTCCTGTATACTATTTTTGTCCGTCCCAAAAAGATAGTCCTGTTTCCATTTTAAACATGTATTAAAATTTTCATTTCCACATATACCCTTATTTAATACATCTTGGTATAATAAACACCAACTACCTAGATAAGGGATAAAGGGTATAGATGGAAAAACATAGTAAAATTTAATACTCTAACTATACTAACTACCATTTCTTAATCTGTGTGAAAATAACTAAATGACTATCTTTTTTAGACGGAGGGAGTATATGTTTAGTTCTAATGGTTTTAATGCAATTGAAAAGATTAAAACATGTGCTCTTCCTTTGAATTATACAAACTTGGTCACTATGTCATTTGGTGAATATTGTTGATATATATAACAAAATTATATATGTTTAGTTTTAGCAAAATATTTGTTATATTTAATTTTTAATATTTTATTGTGTCCGACAGTCAACGATCGCCCGTGCTCATTTAAAATTTTGGATCCGCCACTGCTTCAGTTCCCACTCTCTCAAAGCAGCAAACGCTCCACATAGATGGTCTACCCCTCTTGACTTCTCCCCATGATGAATCTTGTTATGTTCTTCCCAAATCACCCTTTGTTGCCCCATCTATTTCTCTCTTATTAAATCTTCTTTTTTCTTAATTAAGCACAAACGCTGGTAGTTTTATTAATAACGAAGATGAAATACAATACAAAAAAAAAAAACCTTCCCTTTAAGATACGGGAGTACAATATACATAATATACCGAGAATATAGTATATTTGTCTTTTGGTCACATCCAACATACTATTTTGAAGTAGATTTTGTAAATTTATAATTGTATCCAAATTTTGGGAAATCAATTGCTTCATCTCAATCTCTACGAAAGTATCCTTGACATATTTTGTACTCGGAAAGAAAAATGGAGAATCCACCCTTACCTCACTTGCTCTTCTAAGCAAGATCAAGCTTAGAAAGGTTTTATTAATTTCTCCAAGTGAACAATCCATAAGAGAGGCAAGAGTCTCATACTCTTACCAACGCGGTCCACCCCAAAGCTATGATCATCCCTTCCTTAAATTTCAAATCACTAGCCCAAGAACCATACAAGTTAGTTTCGACTAGAAAAAACTAATTTTGAGAAAAACTTGCGAATAAGGTCTCGTAGTACCGATGCTGTGTAGGAGTTTAGCGTGCCTTGAATGTTCCAAATGAGGGAACTCATTGGGATTGGTGGCACTGAATGATTTGGAAAATTGTTCTCGCACTCCCATTGACATGTAACTGTGGAAATCCACATATAACCTATGAAACATGGTATCAGAGCCCATTATGCTCAAACGAGCGATTCAATTACGTTAAGACTCTAAAATGAGCACGTGAATTTCAAGATTGGTCTGTTTAAATGAGCAACCATCTTGCGGGAGCGTGTTAAGGGATATATATCTCACATCGATAAATGATGTTGACACAGATCAATTAATAAAAGATCTTGGACTACTTCTCTTAACAATGTTGACTTTTTAAGATGAAACCCCATTCTTAACAGTGGTTGGCTATTATTGGATATTCATACTATAGTTTATTTGTTCTTATACGTATTGAAACAAGACTCTCAGCGCATATTTGATAAATAATACGATTGTACTAGATGAATTTTTTAGTTTTTACTTAATTTTATACTGTCTGAAAAATAAGTTGAAGACCTAAAACCTAAAAGTTAAGACCCAAAACTACACTAATTGAATGTTTAGGGGTTCAGACCTAAATTTCCCTCCAAATTTTAAAAAACTTCAGGTTAAACCTTGAGTTAATTGTAGCACAGGGATGAGAGCTTTCGTGTACAAATGGCAATCTCGAACCTGCAAGGCTCAAATTTCACCACACTGTAAGCATTCAATTCGCTTCATTAATTCCCCAGTGCTGTTTTCTGCAACAAAAAAAAAACAAAAAAAGGTGCAATAACTTCACTCACCCCATTTACTGCTACACTAACCCCAACTTCACAGACCACAGCGATGGAGAAGAATGAAACCCACATGACCTTCTTGATGACTCACTACCTCGAAATATAATTTTTTATTCATAATAAAAAATTGCTAATAATGTTATATTATTATATTATTTAATTATTCTATGATATGTAAATTTTTAGGACATGGGCTTGTAGGCATTCTTCATTTCTTCTCCATATCTTCCCTTATTTTCTGGTCAACTTTTGGTGTTCAAAATCTAAGGTGGGTGACCACAGGCTGCTCCATTTGCAGAAATTTCCCAATGGGTTGAGTTTTTATTTAAAGGGTTGCATTAGTGTTCTGGATTTTGTATATTTTTTCTGGTCTGTTAAGATTTTCAAGAAAATACGAAAAAAGAAAGAGTGTTTTTAAGAAAAATAAACAATAGTTTGTTGGCAGAACACTTCTGCTGAGATTATGAAGTATTTAGGGGTCGTGGGTTTGTTCTTGATAACCGGAATAGCAGCTTTCTTGTATCTTGGTTATTCCGGCCAAGAGGAGAACTCATTAAATCCTGGTAAACTTTTACTGTTTGTTTTTTCTCTGTATCCCTTTCTAAAGAAGACATTTATGTAGTTATCTATTTAATACATCTAGCTAATTTTCCGAATGGTAGTGATGTGAAGGATGTGATTCTTGACAGGGTAATGACTTGAATTTGATGCATGGAATGTTGAAATGTATGAGGCTTATGTTAATGATATAGAAAGACTGGCGTTATATTCTCCGTGTTCGTGATATTTTCATGATTATGCTCGTAATAATTAGATAGAGTAAAACTAGTACAAAGTCGTCTCTTTTAGTTTTTTGTACCAAGTCCTTCTCTTTGAAACTCACAAAGTGATAAGTAGTACAAGTTCTCTAGTACCTTTTCAGTACTTCTTTCGCAATTATATTCAGTGTATGGTTTCTCACCGATTCAAAAATCTTGATTGTTTTGTAGTAGGACTACGAGTCTCTAGATGAGCCCCTTTTTCTTTTCCTTTAGCATCCAGTGATATGTGGATCGCATAAATTTTCTAACCCTGCTTCCATTTTTCTTCCTTGAATAATGGCTAACATAACTAGAGGTTGGAGAGGGTGGGTGAGGAATTTATTCAGGAAATTGAAGTTGATGGTTGGACCCTAACTATTGAACCAAGCCTTTGGATTCTTCCTGTGTTACACGTTGACAAAGGTCTGTATCTTTATGTTATTGTCGAAGATATTTTTGTAAATTTGGTTGAGTTTTGACATTGTTGATTCAGCAGTGAACCCTTTGCATTGGACATTCAATTCTGCCTCCGACACCCTTTGATCGAAAGGAAAAAATGAATTGATGTATTTATTGGATCCGATGGGACTGACATGACTTGAAAACTGCAGATTTTGCCTTGACTGGGTGGTAATCTGACTAATTGAATTACGATCCAAGGGAAATAAAGGATTTAACACAAAATTTGTTCTCTAAGTATCATCATATTGTCGGCCTCCTAAAATGTTTTGTGGATTCTGGCAGGAACCTCATTTCAAGCTATTTTTCACTGTTTTATTTAAATTCAAGGTTAGGTAAAAATCTAATTTCTAGGTTCCGAACTTGCTGCTAACATAACGGCTTTGATTTATGTTTATTAGATGAACTTTGGCAGGATATGTGACTTTGTGTATGTGCATGCGAGTTTGACCTGATATTTTCATGTACTGAGAAAATGGTGTATGTTTTATTATAACTTGTTTCAAGTCTCTTCAATTGCTTGTATTTTACTACTAGGAAAGTTCCTTCTTCGAATTTCAAATGTTGTGTGAATATGAAGAATCACTAACTTGGTACTGTAACCTTTGCAAAGTAGAGTTTCTTGGCATTGCACTACATTCGTAACCTTTGAATTGATGATTGCAGGCATGGTTTCTGTAAGTCGTGGGAATGTTGAGATATTGTCCGTGAAAAGTAGGAAACTTAAGGTACATGTGGTTTCAACTTAATGGTTTAACTGCATAGCTCCATATAACCGTCTAGCACATCTAGTTACGATTAGACGTAAGATTTCACAATAGCCTTAAATTTTTCATGTTCGTATCCTCTTTAATTAAGAGAGAGATTGCGAGGTGTGGTTGACAATATAAACGTAATAAGGTTCCGATTGTTAGATCACCTCATCTGGAAATTCAAGTGGTTACACGTGAGAGCAATTTATTTATTCATATTCTATCTTCAACATGAACACGCACTTGCAATTCAGATTTGGTTTCTCATCCATAGCATGCAAGTCGAATTTTCATAATTGGCTTATAGTGAGACTTGCATACAAGATCTTTCCCAATTTTGATGCCATTTCAAACACCCACTCCATAAAACTTAAGCTGTCAAAGGGGAGAGATTTATTTGTTTACATTTTATAGTCGCGGTTGAGCATTCTCTTATCTTTTACCAATTCCGTCTTAACAAAGAAGACTGACTTCTGATCAATATGGGAAGGCTTTTGAGGCTAAACTTCGAAAGATAGACGGTATAGTTTACGCATAAATGTGATGTGGTTCTGTTTTTTCTCCATTCACTTCTACCTAAGATTTCCCAATGACTTTGTCATGTTCTTGTCCTCTTCGATTAAGAGAGACACTGCAAGGTATTGATCAAGACAAGAACATAACCTGGTTCTGTTTTCTCCTTACAATCTGCAGGAGAATAGCAATACTCCACACACAGATCAAGACGATGGGGGCAGTGCAAGTTTGGAAGATTACCATCAGATTGATCCAGTTCCAAGTTCAAAGGCTTCTGTAAGACCTGGACCTATCCAGCATGGCACTCCTCTGATGCCATATATCCCGTGGTCTGCTCCTCCTCCTGGGCACAAGGAGGATGGTGCACTCCCGTAACCACTTCTTTAACACTTTCTTCTCGACCACTCTCTTAATAAGATATGTTAACTACTTAGTTTGAAGACTATGTTATAGTTATCTATTATATTTTGCCATATGTTTATAACACTGCAGTATTGGCGTATCTATTAATGTAGAATGGTTTTGAATTTCTTACGGCTTCCCTTTTCGTTGTAACGTGTGAATTAATGAACCACTATTATTTTGTTTTGAACTTCTAAATATTTCACTTTTTATATAAAATACCAGTGTCATTGCATCTCTCTCGATGCACATTCTCTACTGTATTTTATTGAGTAATCTCTCGAAGCAGAGAATTTGACTATCTCATAAGAGTAACCTATCATAAAGCTTGGTCCATCAAGAATACTCTAGTTCCCTTTTAAGAAGTATTGAAGAATTAATAGAGGAAAGTGTTGGGAAGGTAGGTAATAAGCAAGTGATTGTAATAAGATTTTTCAATAAATATGGGGTTGCATGCGTGAACCACTATGTTCAGTTCATAACTAGATTTTAGAGGAGCTAAAACAACTACATCCTACCATGTTGGTTTTGCTCTACTTTTTCTGTTCTTCTGACTAGTTCTACAGCGATCGTGAAACTGAATTTTGGAGCATTTTCAAGTTTAGAATAGTTCAAGTGTTCTTGAACTTCCATTACACATCTTCTCCTACGGTCCTACCTCTGTGTATCAAAAGATGTAATACAGTAACTCTATTCTCTATTAATATTAGGCTAGCACCATTAGCAGAGAAATTCAACAATGAAACCTTTTGTAAAAAAACTTAGATCAGTATCTATATCTTGCTTTTCCCGAGGAAGATTGATTAGAATTAACAGCCGAGTTGTATTTTCATTTCATGGCTAAATTGTATGGCAATGAACACTTTGGTCGCGGGGGGGGGGGGGGGGGGG
>CAIGRQ010105916.1:0-15713 GCA_903798375.1 Fraxinus sp. D2006-0159 | reverse complement strand
AATTTTAAACTTTGAGACCTGATTTTTTATTTTGGTAAAGTAAATGTATGATCCCTGAATTTTTCCCTGAATTTTTCCCTTTTGAAAAGTATACATGTAGGCCTAAGGCCCGGTTTTGGGCCCAATTTAGAAGGGGCCTAATTGCCAGCACAAGAAAAACGTACAAGACCAGGGTTTTTTTTTTTTATTGGGCCGAATTCGTTAGATTTCTCTGCAATTCCTTCCTTCCTGTCTGGAGTCTGCCCTCTTTGTATGCGTTAATTCCTTCCTTTCCGTCCGCAGCCGCTCTCTCTCTCTCTCTCTCTCGTGTCCGGCAAAGAACACCACCGAAGCAATCGAAGATAACTCTCTCCTCAAGTCAGTCTCTTACCTCAAGTTTCTATACTCTTCATATCTCATAACTCAAGTTGAGTCATGAACAATACCCTTGTTTTATAATTCTATTCCCATTTGATATACATCTGCTCCTTTTTTTAAATTATGTTCAAACTCTTTAACGTTGGACTTTGGTAGTTTCAAACTCTTCCAGTTATGTCATATACGATGTTTGTGTGTGTATTTCATGTGCTCTAATATTGTTTGATTAGTAGAAGAATGTTGATTGATTTGAGACTGTGTTTGATGAAATGTCAAATTGCTGAAAATGCAATATTATGCTTACATATGATGTGTTTTTTTGGGCCTTTGTTTCTGGTTTTTGACATATGGTTTAAAAGTCAATTTTTCTTAAGAAGAGATGTGGAGCATCTTGCCATTGATGATTTGGGTAAGAAAGAAGGAATTCACATTGATTATGTTCTAATTTAAGTGAAACTGTTTTCCCTTTTCTTTCCTCAAGGTTGGAGGATAGGGAATATAAAGGGTACAAGATACAGAACTTTTATTTTTATTTTTTTGACCCGTATATAAAATATGTATAGATCAAAAGATTTGTACAAATACTCTGGGCAATACCCGGACTTACATGCTCAACAAGATATACTAACGAAGATTTTATTGTATGAAGAAAATATGTCAATGGATAATCTTTGTTTGTGTACATTGCCTTAGTGGCTTGTGATTTAACTCAAGTGATAGAATTTGGTTGTTGAAGAAGTTGGAAAGACCACTTGAATGGAGATATTGACAAGTACTTTAATAGCAAAAATGTGAATGAATTGATTGAGAATGAAGAAGTGATTCAATTTCCCCGTGTAAATGAAATAAACGAGAAGGAAAAAGATGATGTTCAATGTAAAAATTTAAATCAAGAAGATTGCTTTTCTTTAAATTTGGAGGATCCTAGGAATTGGAAAAATATTGATAAAAAAATGAGGGATTATTTGGTTGAAATGGGTTCAAAAAGAGTCGATGGCATATTGTTTCCTAAAGATGGTGTAAATAGACATTTCCATTCTTCACAATATAAGCAATTGCTACCAAACGGGCAGGCAATTGATAGAAGATGGCTAGTATATTCAGTATCTATGGACATAATCTTTTGCTTTTCCTGTAAATTGTTTAAAACACCAAACACTTTGACTAAAATTGGTTAACAAGTTAAGAATTGGTTCTATAATACACTTACAGATTTTGCATGCATACTACAATTTTAGGGCATAATTTATGAAATTCGCCTCAACCCCCAAAATCACAAGTTCGACACTAGGCCTAACACTGTACACATACATGTATATATAATGTGCTGATTACGATTTTAATCTAATTATGTGTATGTGCGAAGGAAATATGGAGTCATTGAAGAGGAAGTCGTTGGAGGACACAATCGAGGATACCGAGGCTCCGCCACTGAAACAATATAGAGAGAATGGTTTGGTAAGTTTGGATGGCTCTGTTGCATGTGTGCACGATGTGTCATATCCTGAAGGGTATGTGCCTCGTGAGTTACATTCCACTATGGCAAACCAAGAAGATCCAAAACCAGCTAAGGAGTTTCCATTCAAGCTCGACCCTTTTCAGTCCGAAGCTATCAGATGCATCGACCACGGCGAGTCGGTCATGGTAAAATAATCAAAACTTACCTACAGAGAATTTTGAATCTTGTTTATTTTAGATTTAGTTGACAGAAAGAGAGGAAACCATTTTCTCATATTTGAATATGTTGAAAATCTCAAAGTATATGAGTACACAACGTTATGAAGAAAGAGACGTTTAACATTTATACATATAGTTTCAACTTTCATGTTCAACTGAATTTTGAAAATATTGGTAGCGGGAGAGAAAAGAGAAGAAAATTCATTTTCTTTGCTAAGCTCTTCATTTCCAAATGGAGCCAAAGTGATTTGTTGCATGCATTATAAAAGATTTAGATGGAAGCATAACTGATTTTTAAGTGTATCTTTAGGTCTCAGCGCACACATCAGCAGGTAAGACAGTCGTGGCATTATATGCTATTGCCATGTCGCTGCAGAACAAGCAACGTGTTATTTATACATCACCGATCAAAGCTCTCAGCAACCAGAAGTACAGAGAGTTCAAAGAAGAGTATTCAGATGTGGGGTTGATGACAGGTGATGTCACAATTGATCCCAACGCCTCTTGCTTGGTAGGTTTGATATATTTTTGTTTCTATTCATGTGTCTTAAATGTGTATCCGCTTCTTTGCATTGCTAAGCTGGGTCTTCATTTTTTTCAGGTGATGACAACAGAGATCTGGCGAAGCATGCAGTACAAAGGATCGGAGGTTATAAGGGAGGTGGCGTGGATTATTTTTGATGAGGTGCATTACATGCGAGACAGAGAGAGAGGTGTTGTATGGGAAGAGAGTATTGTAATGGCCCCGAAGAACTCTAGATTTGTGTTCCTCTCTGCTACAGTGCCCAATGCAAAGGAGTTTGCTGATTGGGTTGCAAAGGTGATTTTGATTAGCCTCTATCCTTTGTTTAAATGATCTTTGTTGCTTGATATTTGAAAACACTACGAACTTTTTGTATCTTGTCACTTCCCCGACTTCTTTTTTCTCACTCATTTTGTTGTTCCTTTGTTTCAAGTTACTGTTCGCTCTTCATTTTTTCTCTTATCCCTACATTTTGCATTTGATAAAATTATCTGACTTGTGAACACAAATTAGTTTCAGCTGCGCTGCTTTCTCATTGAGAGAAGTATGGTGATATCCTTGCCAAATGATAAATTTTTTTGAGAATATAGATATGACTAATTTGTCAAATTAACAGTCCTCTGAATTGTGCCTGTTTTATCTAAATTTTAGAAGCATGCACGATGGTATTAACATTGTCTCCCAGAATGCAGGTCCACCAGCAACCATGTCATATTGTTTATACCGATTACCGACCAACACCCCTTCAACATTATATCTTCCCTTCTGGAGGCAATGGTCTGTATTTAGCTGTTGATGAAAAAGGAAAGTTTCGTGAGGATAGCTTTCAGAAAGCTTTAAATGCACTCTCTCCCACCGCTGAAGGTGACAGAAAAAGGGAGAATGGAAAATGGCAGAAAGGGTTAATTGTTGGTAAAGCAGGTGAGGATAGTGACATATTTAAAATGGTGAAAATGATTATTCAGCGTCAGTACGATCCAGTCATATGTTTCAGCTTCAGCAAAATGGAATGTGAATCACTTGCCATGCAGGTACAAGTTCCTCTCAATCTAGTCCTATGCCACTTAAAAGATGCCTAGAGTATTATCTGTAATTTTAGGAATGTTCTTATGGCTTATATATGTCATTATGTGTATCTGGCTTTCATCAAATTTCTAGTCACCCATTTATTTGTTTTTAAGATCAGTTCCTTTTAAGAGAATTAATCCCCCATCAGATTTAATTTTTATTTACTATGGATCCTGTCCTGTAAGGAAGCATATCCATATTTATTGTTTAACAGGCACCTTCATTAGTTGGTAGTTGGTAGACTAAAAAAATGTTCTTCCTCTGTAGATGGCTAAAATGGATCTAAATGATGACAATGAGAAAGTGAATGTTGAAACCATTTTCTGGAGTGCCATGGACATGCTATCAGATGATGATAAGAAGTTGCCCCAGGCAAGATGTTTCTTACTTTATTAATACATGTAGTGATTTTCATCTTATTATGACTTTTGTGAACACCCCAATGTTTCTTTTCTCATCAATGTGTAGCCTACCTTTTCTGTCCTTTTTTTTTTTAAATAATTCCAGGTTTCAAATTTGCTACCTATATTAAAACGAGGAATAGGCGTGCATCATTCTGGCTTGCTTCCTATACTGAAGGAAGTTATTGAAATCCTATTCCAGGAAGGATTCATCAAGGTCGGCAGAAGAATACTTACTAAATGATATTCACTCCCTGCTTTGCTGCTTGTACATGCTACATTTTTTAATGTCGTTAAATGCCATACTCCAAATTAAACTTTCACCTAAAGAAGTAGAAAGCGAAGACTAGTTCGTGAATTATGTTTATATTTGATGCCCTCTCCACCATAACCTTCTATCAAGTTTCCATATGGTTTACAAATTTAATTAAGAATCTGGTGTCGAAACTTATAGCAGTATTGATTTATCAAATTGATAATTAAATCGGGAGTGGCAGTCTCTCTGTTGAATGATTTAATCAGTGATTAATTACTCGTTTATTCTTTTTGGCTTCATTACACCCAACACACCCCTTCTCCCCCTTTTGGGGGAACAAACAACAGAACCTCATGTTCTTCCATGTATCTTTTATGTTATATATATGCGTGTAGTCTTATTGAATCAATTTCTTTTAGTGTTTATTCGCCACAGAGACCTTCAGCATCGGGTTGAACATGCCTGCAAAAACTGTTGTCTTCACTAATGTTCGCAAATTCGATGGCAATAAGTTTAGATGGATAACCAGCGGAGAGTACATACAGATGAGTGGTCGGGCCGGTCGTCGAGGAATTGATGAACGTGGTATCTGCATTCTCATGGTTGATGAGAAGCTAGAACCTTCTACAGCTAAACTGATGTTAAAAGGAAGTGCTGATCCTTTGAATAGGTACTTTTGTTCTCCTAATAAGGCCTTAAATTTGGGTGTAAAGCATCTTGAGCAATGTTATTGATGAAGTTCTATTCCTGTTTGGCTTTTATATGATATCATCTTAAAAGAGAAACTAATGAGCTCTGTTAAGCACAAGGCAAGGTACATTTAGCAGCGAGGACTATTACTTTTGCAAATTGCAATATCAACACATTTTCCTGTCATTCCAAAATATTTTTGTCTAATTTGTATTAATTGTATGGATGATGACTTTTTTCTCATGGCTTGTTCTTTTGCATTTCAGTGCGTTTCACTTAAGCTACAACATGCTTCTGAATCAAATTCGATCTGAAGATGGTGATCCTGAAAATTTACTCCGTAATTCATTTTTTCAATTTCAAGCAGACCGAGCTATTCCTGATCTTGAGGTCAGTTTATTGATCTGATGTGTATGCTTTCCTTCCAGACGTTGCTCTATTTCTAGAATATGTAATCTGTGTTAGTATTAAAGGAATTTATACTTGCAGAAACAAGCAAAAGTTCTTGAAGAGGAAAGGGATTCAATTTTAATTGAAGAAGAAGATAGCTTGGAAAATTATTATTCTCTGCTACAACAATATAAAATTTTGAAGAAGGATGTCTGTGATATCGTATTCTCTCCAAAATACTGTTTACCCTTTCTACAGCCTGGAAGGCTTGTATGCGTTCAATGTACAAAGAATGACGAGTCTTCCTCATCATTCTCAATCAAGGATGAGGTCACATGGGGGGTCATAATCAATTTTGAAAGGGTTGCAGGGCTTTCTGAAGGTAAGATGACTGCCCATAAAGGCATGAGATCTCCTTATTCATTCAATCCAGTTGTCACTAATTTTCAATGTTTTATTTAGATGACGTGAATAAAAAGGCAGAGGATGCGAACTATACAGTAGACGTTCTCACAAGATGTAGGGTGCATAAAGACAAAGTAGCTGAAAAAATAATCAAGATCGTCCCATTGAAGGACCCTGGAGAGCCAGCTGTTATTTCTGTTCCTATTTCGCAGGCAAATCCTTGATTACACTAGCATTCTTAAATTTCTTCTCATGTATTTGATCTCTCATTGCATAAAGCTATATCTTCTTTTTGGGATTATTTCTTAAAAATTGTTGAGAAAATAAGAGGGTGTTTGGTGTGGATTAAAATCAGATTTTTAGTGGATTGTGATAGAGGTTTTTGAAATGTGTGGTTGAAAAGATGTAGTACCCATGAAAGATGTGGTTGATATTGATTGTTTGACTTTGACTTAGATTAAAATCAGATTTTAATCCGGCCCAAACAGGCCTAAATAACAATGACAATCTGTAGCACTTGGGAAGCTTGGTTGAGATCTTTGTCACGACATAAGATTGACTGCATTGTAAATATTGTAATAACTAAAACTTGTATTTTTTTATCCATGATGTCAAAGATTGTTGATATAACTGAAGAATAGCATCACAGGCGAGGTCAAGAAATGACTTCATATGTATATAAATCAATTTGTTCCTGTCTACTTTTTGTTTCATATGCATATATGTTATCTATTATTGATTGAGTTTAGTAACTTCTCTTTCCTTCTATCAATAATCAAATTATGTCCTGATTATTTTGTGGCAGATTGACAGTTTAAGTAGTGTTCGGCTAATAATACCAAGAGATCTTTTGCCATTGGAAGCTCGAGAAAATACACTCAAGAAAGTGTCAGAAGTTCTCTTCAGATTTGCAAAAGGAGGCATACCTCTCTTAGATCCTGAAGATGACATGAAAGTGGGTTGCATATTTTCCTTCATTGTAGCTTTTGAGACACTTCATTCTTTTAACTTTTTAACATCTTATCTTCAGGTTCAAAGCAGCTCGTATAAGAAGGCAGTACGAAGGATAGAAGCGTTGGAGAACCTGTTCGAAAAGCACGAAATTGCAAAGTCTCCGCTGATTGAGCAAAAGCTCACAGTTCTACACAAAAAGAAAGAACTTACAGCCAAAATCAAATCAATAAGGAAAACAGTGCGTTCTTCATCAGCCTTGGCTTTCAAAGATGAACTTAAAGCAAGGAAAAGAGTACTGAGGAGACTTGGGTAAGATTATCTCATCACATTTTTATTGCTTCTTGGAGTTCATGCATGGAATATTCTTTTAAACTAGACATGTTTGCTGCCGCTGTTGGGCCGAATCATGTTATTTATGACATCTTGGGTTCCATATTGTTTCTGCATCAAGATTATGAGATTTTAGTATATCATGATATCAAACCCTTCTACCTTGGCGAACTAAACCAATATTGGCTTTTTGCTGCTTTTATTCATATTTTTCGAACTGTAACTATCCTTCGTAAATCTGCTTAAGACACTTTTCTGATATCAGATCTCGAATGTATTTTAATTCCCAACTTATTTTTAAACAAATTCTAAAAAGAGTGTAAATTGTGTTTTCTATTTTCAAGTTTTCCTCGAGAATGAATCAGTAAATTGTTATCATGGTATTTTGAGTTCTTAAGCAAGAGTATGTCTTCTTATATAGGTGACTAACCTCTCCGTCATCTGGTTTTTCCACCAATTATACCAAAACTTATTGCTTGAAGTTTGAGTTCAATTGCCGCAATTTTCATTATCAAGTTCTAGATCTGTACTCGTAGCCATTTCATGCACCTGGAAAATGTTTTTCTTTTCTTTTCTTTTATGTGTTTCTTTCCCTTTATATATAATCCTAACGTTTAATGTGAGCATTTTCTGCATAATGTATACTTGTAAACTATTTGTCATGTTTACTGGCTCTAACAAGTATGTAGCATATGTAACTTTCAAGATGTTATACAACTTACCAGTCATGCAAGTATAGGCATCTATTTTTAGAGATAAGTGATATGCCTGTAGGAAAAAGTTACAAAGTTTTTGCACACGGTTGTGTTGGTTTGTCTTTAATATGTGTTTGTGTTGGTAGATATATTCCTTTTCTACAGTCATTTCTCTCTATGCTTGAATGGTGGGTTAGACGTGTATTTCCTAATGCTGAAAATTTAAGGAATGTGCAGATACATTACAAGTGATGATGTTGTGGAGTTAAAGGGGAAAGTTGCGTGTGAAATCAGCAGTGCAGATGAATTAACACTGACCGAACTGATGTTTAGTGGGGTTTTGAAGGACATGAAGGTGGAGGATATGGTAGCACTTCTTTCATGTTTTGTATGGCAAGAAAAGCTTCTGGACGCTAGAAAGCCAGGGGAGGAACTTGAGTTACTTTTTACTCAACTTCATGATATAGCTCGAAGAGTTGCTAAAGTTCAGCTTGAGTGCAAGGTGCTTATAAATATTATTTTTGGTTCCGAGTAGATTGCTAAAAAGTCCAGCACTTGGGTTTCAGTACTGGTGGTGTATATTAGAAGGATACAAAGATTTTTGCCTCAAAATTTCTGCACGCATGACTAGAGTTACTTGTCAAAAAAAAGAAAAAAAAAATGTTAAAAAAAAAATGTTAGATTATAAATGTAGTCTAGCGATGTACAAAAACTTTTACAGGGTAGACATTTTACTCAAAATTAAAGATTGCATGACATTTTTATCAATATTGCTGCATGGTGTGTCATACCACATCCCAACTTAATTCACATTGTCTGTGCACTTTTTTACAGGTTCAGATTGATGTTGAGAATTTCGTAAGTTCTTTCAGATGTGATATCATGCAGGCTGTGTATGACTGGGCCAAAGGCTCCAAATTTTCCACAATCATGGAAGGTACACAGGTTTTCGAAGGAAGTTTGATCAGGGCAATCCGGAGACTGGAGGAAGTTCTTCAGCAGCTAATACAAGCAGCAAAATCCATTGGCGAGACAGAGCTTGAAATGAAATTTGAAGAGGCCATCACCAAAATCAAGAGGGATATAGTCTTTGCAGCATCTTTGTACTTATAGGCTAAATATTGTTTGCTGGTCGAGCTTTATGGTTTTATAATGGTCACGGGAAGAGAATTTCGAATCATATCTAATCAGCTTGGAAATTGCTTGCAGGGAGAGTTCTTTGGAAAGAAGGAAGACAGATCATTGTCTTGTTTTCAAGGATCGGGTCTGCCTGTTTATGAAATTAACTATATTTGTGATATCTTTGTCTTCTGCGTCCTGGACGATGATTGATGAAAGGTCAAAAGTCGGGATAATCTTCTTCAAGCAGAGAGAAAGAAGCAGGCTACGTTACCTTATTACATAGGTTAGTATAGTTTAAACATGTTGTATCATCCAATAAGTTGGTTGAATTTTGATTTGCTATGCACTCCAGAGAGTGCATATTCTCAATTTCTAACTAGAATTGTTATATGTACTCCATGCAAAATATTGTATGCGTTTTGCCCCGTTCTTACGGATTTTTTTTTTTTTTTTTNGGCGCGGCCGCTCGTGCTGGATTCGCCAGGAAAAAAAATCAATTAAGAAATATGAAAATAATTATATATATGTGTTATTGTGGAACTTTTACCAAAATGTTGCTTAGATCAATTGGTGGACTATTTGCCTTTCGTTTACGGCTCTCGAGTTCGATTCACTTTCACAACATTCTCCCTTTTAATTTTTAAATACGTAAATAATATTTAAATATCAATCAAAAATTATACCATTGTTCAACAACAAAAAGTGTAGCTCACATGGTAGGAGGGCAACTCTTTTATTAGAGGTAAGGGTTCAATTTCATGTTTATTTTTTTATTTTTTACTTTTTTTGTTTAATTAATAAATAATAACTAAATAATTATATATTATTAGTTTTCGTTTCCGAAATAATTTCTTTAAAAAATTTATTGACTCAAATTATTACTCATATATATATATATATATATATACTTTTATTTTTAGATTTTATTAATTTATTTTATAAAATTCAAATTTGGACAATATAATTTTTGTTCTTTATTTTTTTAAAACTTCGAAAAATATTTTTTTCTTTTGGGGCCAAAAATAATTTTAGTTCTAAAAATCATTGTTTTCAAAATTTTGCATAACTTCCACCTAAAATCGGAGCTTGTCTTTACCATTTAATTGTACTTTACATATAAATTATTTCGTTTGAGTTCGTAAAAAAACTTGAAACTTGATCGTACATGTATAATTGAAAAATGTATTTTTTATTATTATTTTAAGTTGTATTGGATTATATTTTCAAATGTATATAAGTTTTTTTACGTTTTAGTGCATTTATATATTGATTGAAATTTTTTTAACATTATGTAATTAAATATTAATAAAAACTTTTTATCATTACGACTATCAATGAACCGCCCTAGCTGTCTTAATTTTCTGGATTCGTCACTGGGCATATTTGGTTGTACTTATAGGTACTTGTAAGTACAATTTTTGTAATGTATGTAGAGACATTCATAAGCTCTGCCAAACACATCTTATGGATTGTGGTGGGCCCTTGGTGGGCCCTGTTTGGATGATGGCATGGAAAACTGTGTGAATTGAGTTCGATTGTTGGAGGTAAGGGAAGTTGTGGAAAACTTTGGGTGATGGCATGGTGGTTGTCGGTTGATTTGTGTCTAATAAAATGACTTGATTTGTGATTCATAACTTAATATGTGAGTGCGATCCTTAAATTATGGAATATTAATATAAATGATAGATCACATTCAGTGGCGGACCCAACATTGAAGTTCAGATCGGGTGGACGATGACCGGTCAACGTCGACAATCAGTTATCGTAAAAGCGATGTCATTTATTAATATTTAATTAAATATTAAAAATTATTTAATATATAAATGTACTAAAAATTATTCTATAATCTATAATTACAAGTGTGCAACATAAATCAACGAACTCATCTCTCATAATCCAATACAACTAATTTCTCATAATTTCATTTCAAATTTATGATATTGATACAACTAATTTCTCATTTCAAATCAAAATCGATTATACAATCCTTGGCAAGACAGACCACAAATAGTAGGGGCATTTGCCTTTTATAATATTAATATGATATCATGAACGTATGTTAACTTAATTTCAATCCTGAAATACATCTAATTGACTACTATTATGATAGTTTTACATATTTGAATGTAGTGTCATGAAATAAATTGATTTCTCTAATCATAATGTAGCATAGAGAAACTTATATTATTTCTCCTTTTGCTCTCATGCCTATTGTATACATTCATAAATCCAAATTCCCAATTCCAATTCCAAATTGAACTCTAAAACCAATTCCAATTCCAATTCCCCCAATTCCAATTCATAAATCATATATGAAACAACACTGAATACTCTAATAAATCATGATTTCATAACTCATAGATAGAAAATAACACTAAAAGCAAAAAAAACAAAACAAAAAAAGGGTAGAAAGAAAACTCACGGTTGAGGAAGCTGTAAGCTGCAGCCGTTGACACTTCACAGGCAGAGCAGGACTAGGCAAACTGGCGATCGGTGGTGACGTTTCACCGACAGGCGGACGGCGACGGCACAGGCAGTGGCAAACAGTGGCTCGGAATCACGATGGAACTTTTCTTTCAAATTTTGGGTTTAATTTCAATTGTGAATTTGGGGAGAAAGGTTGGGCTGACCTATTTATAATCAAGGAGTGGGCCGAAAAACAAATGGCTCAATTCTTAATTACAAAATAAAACAAGAGGTACTTACAAAAATATCCTTAAAATTAGAGATGTTTTGAAAAATACCCTTAAAATCATATGAAAGATTTTAGGAAGTAAAAAATACTGTGTAAAATAAAAAAGTGACACAATGTCACTTTTTTTTTTATAAAAAGTCACTTTTTTTAAAAAAAGTGACACAAACTTAAAAAAAGTGACAAAANTAGAGATGTTTTGAAAAATACCCTTAAAATCATATGAAAGATTTTAGGAAGTAAAAAATACTGTGTAAAACAAAAAAGTGACACGAACTAAAAAAGGTGAAAAAAAAAAAAGTGGCAAACACTAAAAAAAAGTGACATTTTAATAAAAGTAACGAACTCAAAAAAGTGGCACAAATTAAAAATTATACAGATTAAAAAAGTGACAGACAATAAAAAAGTGACAAATTCAAAAAAGTGACGAAAATCTTAAAAAAGTGACACAAATTAGAAAAAAAAAAGTGACAAACGCTCAATATCTCCGTTACAATTTTAGTGATTTTTCCCTTCAATAGACAACAATTCTTTAATCAAATATAGTGAACAAATTACAAAAAAGTAACAAACATTAAAAAAGTGATAGATTAAAAAAAAAGTGACAAACATTGACAAAGATTAAAAAAGTGGCAAACATATAATATGATATATGTTTTAAGGCATCCCAATCCCAATCCCAATCTCAATCACAATGCAATCAACCAACCCAATACAAAACGACATATATAATCTTCATTCCGCCCCCTAGCACAAATCCAATTCTTCACTTCTGTTCTTTTTTCTCACCCAAGTCAAGTTTCACACTAACAATTCTTTCATTTTTCATGTCGTAGATGCGAACACAATTGCATTCAACATCATTTCTTTCTATAGTCCCTCATAAGCTTCAAGCACACCAACAAGCACACGCAAAGCCTACAACAGTTACCAAGGCAATTTACACTCTAGTCAATTCTTTCATTTTCCATGTTGTAGATGCAAAAAAAATTGCATTCAACATCATTTCTTTCTATAGTTCCTAATAAGCTTCAAGAAGTTATATTGTTGCAAAAAAAAAAAAAAAGAGTTTTATTGTTGCAAATTACAAGAAGCATCTAAATGTAGGGGTCTGTTTACCTAACATAATTTTGATTCCTTGCATCAAACAACTACTTTCATATACTTACTATCATAAAATTGTTAAAATACAGCAAGCTATAAAACACACGTCCATCAAGATTATGAAACTGGAAGGCTTTAAAGTTCATGAATGATTTGAGTACCGAATTCCGATGACATATTGTCCAAACTAAATTGCATGGAATTCATACCACCCCCCACCTAAATTCCCAAGACTCAGCCCCTTTTCCCACATTCCTGCAAAACCTTTTATCTTGGTCCTTAAATCAATGGACTTTATTCAAGTTAGGGCACATCATCATCATCATCCTCGCTTCAGAAATACTCAGGACCCTCGGTGGCAGTGAAGTTGACAGCGAGGTGGTGGCAACCACGTTTGAGGGATGGAGAGGCAAATAGTTAAAATTAGAGATCGTAATGTATGTAAAGAACAAGTTTTCAAACTCTATTTTTCAATTTCTTAAAATCAAAATCGTATCTGACATAATTTTCCCTCAGGTGTTCATAGAGTGCATCATCGATGGTGTTGACCGCAGCAAACTCCCCTCCGAGCCACGTAGTGATAATGTCCTTCGCGAAAGCCTACGACACCGTCATCACCACACCCACAGCGCTGAGGTTGTTTTACCGCCGCTGGATGGGGAGGAGGGCATCTCTTTGGGAGTTTCTAGAATCAGGGATGTGATTTGGGTTTGGAAGTTTAAAACGTATTTATTACGTGATTAAATGAATTAATTAATTAACAGGGTATTATTCAAATCTCTTAATTTTCAGGGATAGTGGGCCAAATTTCCCCATAAAACAAAATAAAAGGGCAGCCCATCTTTAGATGGTCCAAATTCATAACATGAAAAAAATATAGAAAGAAGATGAACCAGTTCCTTGTTACCAGGCGTCGCACTAACCATCTTCTTCCCAAATCTCTTTTGGCGGAGCCCAGCATAATCGGCCGCCCCTCCAGGCCGGGTGCTGGGTCCGCCACTGATCACAACATTTTATCTAATGTCACAAATGTAATCACCTAATTTTTGAAATTTTCTCACAAAATTAACATTCTTAAAACATTTGTAATTATGAATTTTTCCTTTTATTACAAATTATTTTTCCTAAAAAATGAAAAAAGGTTCAGATTTTTTTCACATGGACGCCTCCAATCATTGGACTCCCAAAAATTTAATGACTCTAGTTTTCCAAGTTTCACTCTAGAAATGTAACAAGAAATTTACATGTTCAATTTACAATCATGCTACCGTGTCAGATTATTTGACATAATGTCACGTGGCATTCAATCATTGGGCTGTTTTAAACACAATTAACTTTACCATCAAATCATCTGCTACCAAGTCGGATTATATCACTACATCTATTAAATTTCTTATGGCAAAATGGCAAAATCCTTTATTTTAAGCCAAATAAACAAACTGTCCACCTCTAGATACATGAAATAACGAAAAGAAACATAGAGAGAATTTAGAACTCACAATTTCACGAGCCATAGAATCCAAGGTACAATCTAGATGTCATGTTAAATAACATCATCAGAGATCATCATGCAACGTTACTACCAAAATTTTCGATTTAACCATACCTCTAGCCCAGAAAAAAACATAATCCAAAGGTAAAAAATCAAAGCATACAAACTCGGCAGCAGAAACTCTTGCCAAGGAAACAACTCTGCAGGCATGAAGCGATCCGTGGTCAGTCATATAGCGGTGAATACATTTCCAGTGTTAAGATTTGGAGGTCCATCTGAAAAGGTCAACCTTACTAAGAGGAGTAGCACATGATCTCTTATTAATTGGTCTGTGTCAACATCATTTATCGATGTGGGATATATATCCCTTAACACGCCCCCACAAGATGGTGACTCATTTGAGCAGACCAATCTTGAAATCAACGTGTTCAATTTAGAGTCTTAACGTGATCGAATCACTCGTTGGAGCATAATGGGCTCTGATACCATGTTAAGATTTGGGGGTCCATCTTAAAAGGTCAACCTTATTAAGAAGAGTAACCCAAAATCTTTATTAATTGGTCTGTGTCAACATCATTTATCGATGTGGGATATATATCCCTCAACACGTCCCCACAGGATGGTGGCTCATTTGGGCAGATCAATCTTGCAATCCATGTGCTCTTTTTAGAATCTTAACGGGATCGAATCGCTCGTTGGAGCATAATGGGCTCTGATACCATGTTAAGATTTGGGGGTTCATCTCAAAAGGTCAACCTTACTAAGAGGAGTAGCCCATGATCTTTTATTGATTGATCTGTGTCAACATCATTTATCGATGTGAGATATATATCCCTTAACACCCAGCCCCCAAGCCAATCAATGCCAGAAGTGCCTCACATTGGTGAAAAGAATAGATACTGCATATTTGTTACGGCAACTGATTGCATCAGCATCACGGATGCATTATTTCTGAAGTTGAAAACTGAAGTCATATTTCTGTTTTGAAGGGTATTAATTACCAAACGGGAAGAAAGCATCACTGGCAAAAGCAGCTCCCTTGACTTCATTCCCCGCTTTCCTCGAAGCTATCCTCAAACTCTCAAGACGGTTCGGTTGCCCACTTCCCATACCTAGCATACAATTATTCTGTAGATAACGAGATAGTTAGAAATACAATCTGAAAGTCAGAACAAAATCGAATATGTTTCTGACAGGGAAAATAAGATTATAAAAGAAACACAGACCTTTGCAATAACAATGGCGTTGCTCTTCACATGCTTTATACACAGCCATGCAAATTGTGCATCACTAAGCTCGCTTTCTTGTGGAGCCAACTGGTTATCTTCTTGGGTTAGATCATCTGCATCCTGAGCTAACCAGCCCCCACCAACTTGTCTCAAAGAGAGTTTTCCTTTACTATTTTTATTTGCCTCGAGGATTCTTAGAGTCTTCGACTTCCCTCAGAGAATCTCAAGCCCCTTCTTAGAGTACTTGGGCGCAACAACAATTGTGGGATAATAATAATGGAGAATCAAAAGAGATTAATCAAACCGAAGGCCCGTGTTCACACGGTTT